>PVKZ01009302.1:0-11638 GCA_004027375.1 Macroglossus sobrinus
AATTATTTTAAGAACTTTGGAAAAGGTACAAGAAATTAAACCGCCTCCCCCCCAAAAAAGGGAAATATAAACAAAAAGTTAAATTTAATGACATAGGAAATAAATGGAACAACATGAGGAAGGAATATGAAATTAAATGCAGAGATTTAACTATGTGTGGTCTGAGAGAACTGTCTGACCGAATATCCGCTCCTTCCCTCAACGGAATACGATGCAGCCATCACCGTTGTTTTAAACACAGTTGTCAGAGGATCGGGTGAAATGCCTACATCAAGCGAAAAGAGCAGAGTCAAAAAATGTATCACAGAATGATTATAACCATGGGAACACAGTGCCCCCATCTCTCCCTCCCGTCCCCAAGGTCTGAAGGAAATTAAGTCTGGAAAAAGTACATGAAAATATTGCAGCGGGAATGAAGTGTCCACACACAGTGCAGGGGACCACAGGCACACTCTGGTGGCGGCCGAGAGAGGCCCGCGGCAGACCCCAAACTGTGGTCCCTTCCTGTGATGCTTCCAGAGGGGGCGAAGCCGTGGAGACAGACAGGAAGTTAGCCGTTGCCTAGGGCGGGGGTTGGGGGGTAGGAGAGTGACGGGTAAAGAGTATGGGGTTTCTTTTGGGGTGATGGAACCGGCTAAGATTGGTCACGTGATGGTTGCACAGCACTGAATGGACCACAGATGTATGAATGGTACCCTCTCAGTGGGTGAACGGTGTGGGATGCGAATTCAATCTCAATCAAGCTGCTGCCTCCCCTAAAAAAAAATCACAGCGGTTATCTTGGGGAATGGAAATATCCATGATTTTCCTGACGTTTCCTCCCTCTTTTGTAAAGTTTAGATTTCCAGGTGTAATTCTGCGTTATTGGTATAATGAAAACATAATAAACCAAAAAAAAAACAAAAAAACAAAAAAACAGAAAAACATTTTAAGGAAGAAGGTTTATAATTGGCCTTTCAGCGGAAAAGGCAACGATGGGGACTCTGCTAGCCTGCCTCCAGAGAAGGCAAGGGGAGGCCGAGCCCCGTAACCCTAAAATCTGGGCACTGGTGGTCACGGGTCCCTGAATTGTCAGCTGCCGTCACATACACAGAGTGGCTCAGGGCTCTTCTTCTGCAAGTCTAGGAAAATAGAGGTGCACTGATCTGGGGTGTCGCAGGGGCAGGATCACACCTCAGGGAAGAGCTGAGGGTCCGTGAAACCCGGGGGTGGCTCAGAGCTGGTTTCTAGTAAATGACTTCGAGAGGCGTCAGACACGGCTAGCCAGGGCGCGTGGGAGATGGTGCGTGGGAGATGGCCGTCACTTATATGTGACTTCCTGTCATCGTCGGGGCGGCCGCTGGGGCTGAGCCGCCCGCCCCCTCCTCTTTGCTGCGTGGGGACCACCGGCCCTGCCCTCTTTGGCCTCTCTACCTTCTTCGGGCTTTGCGCGCGGGGGCGGTTCCTTTAACGAAATCTGAGATGCCCGTTTTGAACAGAGGGCCCCGTCGTCTCTCCGGAAGATGGGCAACTCGTACGCGGGACAGCTGAGGACCCGGCGCTTCGAGGAGGTCCTGCACAGCTGCATCGAGGCCTCCCTGCGGTCCAGCAGCCTGGCGCCCAGGCCCGTCTTCTCCCAGCTGTACCTGGAGGCCGAGCAGCAGCTCTCCGCGCTCGAGGGTAAGAGACGCGATCCCGAATTCCTTTCGGTGTGTGCCGTGAATGTCCGCAGCCAGGGCTCGAATCCCCTTCCTCTGCCGCTCCGGGTAGAGAATGTTGGGTCTAGCAGAAAAGAACTGTTTAGGGAAAGGAAGTCGCCCACGAATTCTGACTCGGCGGAAATTAAAGTAAGTTCCAGCCAGCAAGTTGCAAAGGAATAAAATGAAAGGATTCATCGGACGCATCGGAGAAAGGAAGAGGGTTGTGTTAGCCTGTTCTACTACCACCTCTGTGTTGGGGTGGTCATGATGTGTGTGTGTGTGTGTGTGTGTGTGTGTGGTTGTTACTTATACGTATAAAAAGGTCGGACGTTTTCACCTGGATTCGTAAGAAATTTTAATGTGCGTTTGACCCCCAGTGACTGTCTTTGTCCTTGTCCCGTGGTTCCCATGGCCGTATCTTGGCAACGCAGTCTGGACAGTTCGTCTTGTGACCGTATTGCAAGCGCTCTCTGAACACTTTCAAACACCAAGAACAAACCCTGATGCATTTTACGTGTGCCAGGAATTCGTAAATGGTCTTCAGGCCCAGGGACAACTTTAGAGTTGATTTAATTACCAGAGAATAAAATGGTTGTGGCTTTCCATCTTCAGTTGGTCCGTTTTGATAGCTGGGCATGTCCGTGTCAAAAAGTTACCCTTCAGCCATGCGTACTATGAGACCGTTCGTGTCACGAACATTCTTTTTCACCATTTATGTCTTTCACAGGGACTTGCCCACAGACTTCGCTTAGCTATTGAAGTGAAAGGGGGCTATGGTTCAAAACAAATTTTAATTAGCTAATTAAATACGAAGGCATGCAGTGTGCCTGGCCCTGGGTTGGGGTGGTCATGATGTGTGTGTGTGTGTGTGGGGGGGCAGTGTGTGTGTGTGGGGGGCAGTGTGTGGGCACACCTGTGTGTGAGTGCGTGCCTGTACGGGGTGGTGGCGAGCTGGGGAGGGCTACACCTCAGGGGAAATGAGGCATGGGTGTGCTCGAGTGACCTGAGCATTCCTGATTCTAGCAGGGAGGCATTCTTTGTGTCACTCTTTCAAATGTCCCTAAATTAACCCTGTAGCTAGCAGCAGCTAAGGACCCAAAGGAGCCGGAGCTGGGTCCGAGAGGAGCTGGACCGTGGTCAGAAGCAGGAAATGGGAAAACCAAGCGCCCTCCGTATCCGGGCACAGGGAGCATCCCTGTGACACTGTGGGGTGACGAGGGAGAGCTGGAGGATGTGTTATAGGCTGTGTTTTCAGCTAGGAGGAAGACTTGTGAAACACACATTCAATGCCATCCGTATCTTCTCACCGTATGAAAAGGCTTTGTTGACAATGGTAAATGAGTGACAGTGATCATGATAAACAATTCGAGTGGCACCTTACAGTCTACAAAGTGCCTCACTCACACCAGCTAACGGAATTGAATTCTATGAGTTGGGAAGATGGGGGAGGGGGGTTGGTTTGCTTGACGTCTTCAAGGATCCTGACCTGGGAAGAGAGACGAGAAAGCCATCGGAGGGTCCCCCTCAGCTCTTCCTCATGCCCGAGACCTCCAAAGACAGCCTTTCCCGGCCTCTCACTGGGAGGCTGTTTCCAGAACTTTCTGACTTCTCAGGATGCCCTCTTTTGCCGACAGGGCTCTGGGCCAGTGAGTGACGCTTTCTGGGGACCGCTCTGAGGCTTCTTGCTCCTAGGGTTGAGTGCTGAGGGCTTCCTGCCGGCTGTTGGCACCTCGTTCTGCCCCCTTGTTGGCATGGAAACCAGAGCGGCCCTCGCTATGGTTTTCCCATTGGTCCAGCAAACCCAGGGAAGGCATTCTCTGAGGTTTGGTTTTTGTAGCGGGGGTTGGGGTGGGGTGGGAGGGTGGGGGGGGCGGGGGAAGGTTGGTGGGTGGGCGGAGACACTTCCGTTTGCTCAGTGTCACCATGCACGGAGCCGTCTGCTGCAGCCCCTGGTTTCTGCCTCATGAACTGCGAGGAGACGGCTCGTCCCGGCCACCGCCTGTTTGGTCTGTCTTTCGATCCACGCCGCTCATCTCATCGCTTCCTTCCACAGGAGAGATGAGTTTTATGCGCGGGGCGCTGGTGTCCCAAAGGCCTTCGCTCAGTGAACGTTCCCCTGGTCCCGAGGGTCGTTCGGCTGAGGCCTGATCACTTTGTTCTTCGAATTACGGGGTCTTACCACCTCCTCCTAGGGGGAAAACCTTTCACGTGCTACTTATTTATTTTTTAAAGCGATATCAGCCAAACGGAACGAATAACCACCCTGGCGTTTGGAGATGAGTATTTACTAATTAAACGCGAGGCAGGTATCTCCCTGTATCCCACCCACCCAGCATGTCACGCAGTCCCTTCCGATGGAAAGGAAACGGTTTCCGAAACACTCCAACGGACAGCCTCCTCCTCCGCGGAGTGCAGCGCCCCCGAGAACCTCGGGGTTTCTGTTTCGCTGTTCCGGCCCCAAGCGCTCCCACCCCAGCTGGCTGCGTCCGGCCCTCCTTCCGCCCCGAGCCCCGGGTGACAGTCGGTGACAGTCTCTGCTCCAGCTCAGGAAGTGTCCCGGTTGTTGCCGGCTGACTGATCCCATCAAAGGCCCTGGAGCGGCTGATGTCGACCTTTGCCCTTTAATCCTGTTTTTTTTTAGGGACCGGGATTTTAACCGGCTTTCTTGGACTTCCTGAGGCCTCAGTCCCGCCTCTTGCTTCTCTCTGGGAGTCCGAATTCCTGTGCTTTTCAGCTCAGCAGAGTGATGCTCAGACGTGCCTGGCCGTGCCTTCAGCGCTGCCGACCCTTAGCCCTTCTGGCCGTCATCATCACTGGGGTCTTTCCTGTCTCCTCTAAGCCGCTGGAGTGCTGACTCGGAGGGGTCTGGGATTTGCTACAGAGCCCACAGGGGGCTAGAGGCCAGTTTGAGTGCCCGTGGAGTCCAGGGCAGTATTGCCGATGCCTGGGGTGTGGGCGTTACTCTCTCCTGTCTGCATCAGACCCCCCCTACCCCCTCCATACCCCCTCTCCCCATCCCCTGCCGTCCCTGCCTGTGACCGCAGAAGGGACGCTTGTCCAGGGGGCTGTCCGGTCGGCTCTGGCCCCTTGTCTTCCTCCTGGGCGACGTTTTCAGCGTCTTCCCTCCACCTCTGTGTCCTCCACTCCCAGAAAGACAGAGACACCAGGGAATTCTTGCTTCACTCCTGCCGTGACCTTTCCAAGGTCACGGGCCTGAGCAGCTTGAAATGTCCAGTTTCCTCCTCTCCTTGTAAAGGTGGCCCCTCCCCGGCGACGTCCCCAGCACCCCGTGCTGACTGAGTCACACCTGGGGTGTCCTGCGCCCCTCTGAGGCCGTATCTGAGGGGTCTGAGAGAACCACCTCGCTTCACAGATGCAGGACCCGGAGCACAGAGAGGCTCGGCCACTTTCCCGCGGCCACACAGCCAGGAGAACTTGGGTTCCCTGGTCCCCAGGCCCGTCTCTTTACACGGCACACGATTGCGCCGTGGACCTCCAACCACTGAACCCGCTGGATGGAGGGAGGATTGGGGGGAGGGCACCAAGGAGGGCGGAGGGGAGAAGTGACGACAAAGCAGCCAGCGCTGGAAGAGGAGAAAGAAGCAAAGAAGAAACAGCAGCTGCCGTCGGGCCCCGGGTACTTGAGGGTGCCCACGGAGACCCCGTTCCAGGAAGGAACCCGTATGCCGTTTATTCAGTGACATTTGAAGACGAGTTGATTATTTTTATTATTATTATTATTATTTTTTGCCTAAAATGTCTATGCAAATGGATAGTTGGGACTATCCTTCAGCAACTTTGGAAATTCGTTTCTGTGACCCACCCCCTCCCTCTGCCCCGTCCCGTTCCCTAGAGATGCTGGTTGGTGGGTTCAGGGTGAGTGTACGCTCAGATCGGCCGGGCAGAGGCTACCCGAGCCGGGCTCCTTCCGACGGGCGTCTGGATGGCAGAGAGGACGAGGGCGGGACACCGCTCCCCAGGAGGGGAGCGACAAGAAGCTGCCGTGACAGCTCACATGCAGGGACCAGTGGCTCTTTCAGGGCCAAGTCCTCTCTCTCCCGGCCGGGTCCTCAGGTGACATCACTCCCGAAATTGCATCTCACTTCAGAAACAGTTCCCTGAAGTCGGCACGCCCGGTTCTGTTCTGGAATGGCTTTCTGCATGTGGGCGTGACACGTTTGGGTGTGTTTGTATTTCCAGTGATGCGTGCACGGGTTTTTGCCTCTCGGGCGTGAATGACTGGACTGTTTCGCCGCTCTCTTGAGCTACGTAAAGGCGGCTCGCACCGTCCTTGTGGTCTCAGCCACGCCGTGCGGTTGGTGGCTGGACATCAGCTTGGACGTCAGACGCCCCTGGGAATCACGCCAGCCGTGCTCCTAGCAGTACGCTGGAGCGCTGTGGGCCGGTCGTGGGGCTCCCTGAGCCTCAGTTTACCTATCTGTAAACAGTCTGTCTAGGACGTCAGGGTGCCTCCCACACACATGTTTTCGGGGTGCCTGCTGCATACAGCTCCATGCTCAGTCCTTACCAGCTAGACACACACGGGACCCTGTGTTTAGTGCACGTGTGACATGTGCCACTGTGACAGGCAGAGAAGGGACCCTGAGCGTGAAGTCACGAGGGTCGGAGCCTGAGTCTATGACGCTGGGAGTGCCATCGCCTGGGGGGGGGGCCTCAGCGTCCCCTCCAGTGCAGACGGGCGATCATGCACGACTCGGGGTGCGTGTGTGAGGACCGATGAATTACTCAGAAGCCGAGACTCGCTGATCGCTTACCTCGGCCTCCCTTCTCACTCCTCTCCCCCTTCCAGGCGGTAGCCGAGTGGACAATGAGGAAGAGGAAGAAGAGGGGGAAGGGGGGCTGGAGCCGAGCTGTCCCCCGAACCCCTACCAGATGCACCCTCCGCCCGAAGGATGCTGTACCATGGATGGTGAGCCTGTCAGCCCCCGCCAGCAGTGCCCGCTGCCCAGCGGGCGGCCGTGTGCCGCGGGGGTCCCCTGTGCCGGCGTGCCCCCCTGTCCTGCCAGCCCCCGCCAGCTGTGCCCGCTGCCCAGCGGGCGGCCGTGTGCCGCGGGGGTCCCCTGTGCTGGCGTGCCCCCCTGTCCGTGCAGCATCGGCCACCCCACAGCATGGGGCTCCATCAGGCTCGTAGCCCCTCGGCCCCTTGGGGCAGCCTCGACGGCTGGGCGCTGGACCTCGCCCGCTGGGAGTTGGCTGCACTTGCCCAGGACTAGGGAGGGGGCCAGCCAAGCCTGAGCGGCAGACCGGGCTCCGTCCCCGTGGGGGACGGGTGGGAGCTTGGCGGAGCTCACCTGGCCCCGTGAAGCGCAGCACACAGTGGGCCCACAGGCTCCCCTTCTGCCTTCCACCAGGGGCGAGGGGGGAGGACTTGGAGACTCGGTGTAAACGCAAAGCACACAACGCGCAGGGAAGGTCTTGGGGTCCCCAGAGCTGGCCCCCGTCGGTAGCTAAGGAAGGAAGAAGCATAGGGTTCCGGGCTGACTGTGCCCCCCGAGAGAAACCCCGGAAAGCATCCATCCAGATAAACTCAGCTGTTTCCATCTTCTTCCTTTTTTTCCCAGATATTTTTGGTCATCTACTTTTTGAATAGAAAATGTATTTGAAAGCTCTTAAATACCAAAGCTCCTAGAGTGAAAGCCTCCGTATGTGGATGAGCCTGCTGCGTCCCGGTCACCCAGGCCCCTCCCCAGAGGCCGCCCGCATCACCTGGTCCTCACCCCTCATTTCTGGTCCTCGCTGGTCCTCACACCCGTACAACGCAGGCCGCGAAACATAGTAAACCACTCGCATTTCCCGTTGGATTTATCTTGCGTACATTTTAAGTTACCATCATTTGTCTGCATTTTTTTTTTCCCTGTCGAGCTGCATTTGTACCTTAATGTGTATTATGTGGGGGACACCGATGGTCATACAAGCACAGGGTTAATTAAGTGTCGTGAGGTACCCCGGTTATGGTTTTATCTCTCAGAATTCACTGTAAAGTCAGCCACATCCAGAGGGGAGGGTTGGTCCGGACGAGGTCCAGGAGGTTCCTCATCCCTTTGCCCACGTGCATCCTGGTTCTGGACGCCCCTGGGCAGCCTGCCTGAGCCCCGCCCCTCCCTCCTAGGGTTCTGCCAGGCGGGGAAGGACCTGCGCCTCGCCTCGGTCTCCAGCGAGCCCATCGACGTCCCCGCGGGCTTCCTCCTCGTGGGGGCCAAGTCCCCGAGCCTGCCTGACCACCTCCTGGTGTGCGCCGTGGACAAGCGGTTCTTGCCGGATGACAATGGACACAACGCTCTTCTTGGTAAGGTTCCCCCCTCCCCCACCACCCGGCTCGTCTCCACGGCCCCGTCCGCGAGGGGGGCGGGGACGAGGGAGGCCCTTGATGGTAGCAGGGAGGCCACCGCTGGGGCCTCTTCATCGGCGTGTCGCACACCGGTTTAAGTCTTTTGGTAGACTATTCTTCACGGAGTGGAATGCAAATGGGATTCATTATAAAACATGGCTGCCTTCTGGTGGAAAGCCCATCAGCGAGCATTTATTATTTCGTACCTGTATTCATCAAGCCTTCCCTGAATGCCTCCTTGCGTCAGGAATGGGGCTCAGATCCTTGTCCTTGGCCCTCCCGGAGGTCATGAGACAGGAGGCCGAAGGAGAACAAGGCTGGGTGTGTGCTCCTGGCTCTGGAATGTTCAGTAGCTGCCGGCCACCCTGTGTCCGTCCCCTCGTTGGCATCCCCTCTCACCTCTCAGGAGCTGGCGTTCTTATTCTGCTTTCATAGGTGGCCTTGGACCTGTTCATGAACTTGTCCACGTGGCCAGAACGCAGGTCTTCAGGGCTCTACGCTTTTATCACCGAACCTCATGGTCCCGTATCTTGGTTAAGGTCAGCGTAGGGGGGAGGCCACAGCTTTGATCTTTCAGATAACCGCGGGCTCACGAAGACCGTGATGTCGGCGCAGAGTGGAGGCCCGCGCTTGCTAAACCTGCCTCCCACTGGTTCACACGCTTCCTGAGCTCCCACTGTGCCCAGCCCAGCCCCCCATTAGCGGAGCAAAATCAGGGGAGATGTGAGGTTTGGACCCAGAGCCCAGAAAGCTGGGGTTCAGCCCTGCGTCTGGCCACGGGTCGCTCGTGGCATCTGGGCCTCTGTCCTCATCCAGACAGTGGGGAGGTGCTTGCTGTCCACACGTGCTCCTGGCCCTTTTGGGGTCTGGCCCCCGTCACCTGGCCTGGTGTCTCCTTCGGAGGAAAGCTGGGCAGGCAGGAGGGGTTGTGATGAGCTACCTATTTCAGAGGTAGCCTCGGGAACAATCTTTACGGTAGAAGCAAGCTGGGTTGCGAGCGTTTATGGGAGAAAACTTCTAGGTTAACCCCCTCCCCGCAGTGGGTGCTTACTGAGCACACGTAGTCTGAGGCTCTGAGTGCAGGACCCGGGGGTGGGGGAGGGGAGAGAGTGAGGCTGATCGGGAGAAGAAAAAGAAACAGGTCCCTCCCTGTGGGGTGGGGGTGGGACACGGCCCTGTGTAAACTCTGAAACAAGGCAGGTGGATGCTGACAGACGGAGGGACAGACTCGACCCCCGGCCAACGACCAGGGAGAGAAAAAGCTTAAGCCCACCCTCTTTTCAGGCAGGTTCGTGGGCTCGTTGTAGCTCGTTCATGGAAACGAGAATCATCCTAGAAAATCCACTCTAACAAACTCAATCTTAGGTGTCCTTGGGGTACGAGGCCGCCCCGGAGGAGCGTGGCGGGAGGACCACACATGGCTAAGTCAGCGTTCCACCTGGCAGTGGCGGGGCGGAGGGGGGCTGGCCTCACTGCTGCCTCGTCGTGGCCGTGAGGGCAGTGAGTCGAGGGGGGTGCTGCGTCTTGGCCCGTGGAGACGGGGTGCTCTCACCACCGGCCCAGTCAGGGCTCCGGCTCCCCAGGCCGTGAGCTCAGGGGAAGTGGCGTCTTTGTTCATCACTCACCAAAAAGCCATCGCAGGCAGGATCACGGGCTGGGGGTAGCAACCATGCTTCCTTCTTCTAACACAGCTTTGTGCTCTCAGCTTGCACGCTCACCGCCGTCCGGGTACTCCTGCACTCAACCCTTGCACGCTCACCGCCGTCCGGGTACTCCTGCACTTAACCCCGATGGAGGCACAGGACAAGTTGGCCGGGGGCCCTTGGGGGGCTGGGGCTCAGCGCGCTTGAGTGACCTATAAAACAGAAGCTGTGAGTTATCTGGGGGGAGCCAGTGGCTTTCGGCCCTCCCCACCCCCGTGACTTCTAATAAAGAGGGTCTCGTTTTAGTGACTTTGAATCAACTCAGGGATGTTTGTCTGAGGAACTTGAAAGATTAAAATCCAGGTGTGTGTTTCAGTTTTTTTTTTTTTAATGGTAATGCATCTAACTTTGCTGATAGCTAAGACATAGACGAAGAAAACATCTAAGCAGAATGTCCATGTCTTAGATGGGAGTACGTGAGTTTTTGTGTGTGTGTGTGTGTGTGTGTGTGTGTTCAGCCAGCAAAGAAGTATTTTTGGAATGTATAACCCCGAACTGAGGGTAGACCTTAAGTTCAGCCTGGGGTCCCAAGGCCGAGTCGGACTGGGGCCTTCCTGGGGAGCGTGGCGTCTGGTGGGAGAACACAGGGAATCATTCTCAGAGATGCTCACCCAACGACCGCAGGAAGGAAGTGAGTTAAGTCTCTGTGCAGCCTGCTGCGGCCGGGGTTTAAATTGCTCTGCACACCTCCCAGGGATGGGGGAGCCATCTCAGAGGAGGGGGTGCCCCAGCTGGGCCCAGAAACACAGGTGGGATTCGGCCAGGAGAGGAAGAACACGCACAGCAGCTACTTCACTGAGACGCACGTGCCAGGAATTGCTGGGGGAGAACCCGGTGACGTGGGAACGCTGTCATCTTATATTACATGTGAAGACATGAAGGCACAGAGAGGTCACCCAGCACGCTCAGGGGCACCCCGCTGGCAAGTGGCGGGTCCTGAATCTGCACCCAGATGACGGGGCCCTGGTGCTCGTGTCCTACAGGGTGAGAGGCGTCTCGTCCTGGGGGAAGGAGCTCGGCACCCTGGAGGGGTGGTGAGGGCGCCCTGCGGCCGGAGCAGAGGCTGCCGGGGAGGGGCTCCGTCGGGCCCCCCTCGGACACGGCTGCCATCCCCGGGAAGTCACACCACATGGGTGCAGAGAAGGGTGTCCTAGTCTAGTCATACTCTGTCTTCTGTGCTCAACACGGACCAGCACACGGCCAGCCCCGTTTCCCTCATAACCCTTCCTCCTTCTCTCTTCCATCTTCCAAATTATTCTGAAGCAAATCCCAGACACCATGTTATTTCGTCTGTAAATGATTCACTGTGGTCTCTGAAAGATAAGTTTTTGTTGTTGTTGTTGGAAATCCAATACCATCATCATACCTAAACAACTGAACAGTCATTTCTTTATATTCTCAAACCTCCAGTGTCTTCCAATTTTGTTTTGTCATATTTTTTTTTACAGTTGTTTCCTTGCATCAAGATCCAAATGAGACTCTCCCAAAGCGTTTGGTTGCCGTGTCTCTTACATCTCTTGTTTTTATTGTCTGTCTTCATTTACGTCCTTCTTTTTTACGAGTTTTTTCCTTTCTGGCTTATATTTTAAAGGAACATCAGGTATGTTCAAAATGGGATGATTACCATTTTAATTTGCGTTTTAGACAGATCTCTTGTAAGTCGCATGAATAATGGATTTTTATTAAAAAAGAGAAACTGAGGCAGAGCGCTCGTTACGAGCCCGTTGCAGGGTTCCGGATAATTACGGTGTTTCACACCTCCGGGGGTCGGGTCATCAGTCCCGCTGGAGTCTGTCCCCGATGGGCATCCTGCAGCCTGTCCTGAGCCGTGTGCTCAGAGACCAGCGGCCACGTCCGGAGGAAGCCGCTGCGGATGCTTCAAAGAAGAACCTTCACGTTGGTTCTGG
>PVKZ01009303.1:0-11625 GCA_004027375.1 Macroglossus sobrinus
TGGGGGGAGGTGACAGTAAAGATCCCGGCTACTTTCCTCCTGGGTGACAGTAAAGACCCCGGCTACTTTCCTCCTGGGGTGACAGTAAAGATCCCAGCTGGCCTGTCCTCCTGGGGGGGGCGGGCGACAGTAAAGATCCCGGCTGGCCTGTTCTCCTGCAGGGGGCGACAGTAAAGATCCCGGCTGGCCTGTCCTCCTGCAGGGGGTGACAGTAAAGATCCCGGCTGGCCTGTCCTCTTGCAGGGGGTGACAGTAAAGATCCTGCTAGCCTGTCCTCCTGGGGGGTGACAGTAAAGATCCCGGCTACTTTCCTCCTGGGGGGTGACAGTAAAGATTCCAGCTGGCTTGTCCCCCTCGGGTGACAGTAAAGATCCCGGCTAGCCTGTCCCCCTGGGGTGACAGTAAAGATCCTGGCTAGCCTGTCCCCCTGGGGTGACAGTAAAGATCCCAGCTAGCCTGCCCTCCTGGGGGTGACAGTAAGACGGTCATACCTGCTGGTCCGGCCCTCTCCGCTGTTGGAGTCACAGGTGGCCTTAGGCCCCTGCCTCGGTCCTCATTGTCTTTCCTCCTCTGCGCATCAGTGTTGTGCTGTGCGCTTAACCCCTCCCCAACCCCTGCCCCTTGAGACGTGGGATTCGGGGTGCTCCTGCCCACGTGTTAGCACCCCTACTGGGCCGTGCAGACCTTCAGAGCAGAAAACGCGTCTTGGAGACGTGAATTGCGTGCAGCCCTGCCACATGGTGTTGCCCCTGTCTGGCGCAGGCTGTGCATGCATGGGGAGATGGCCCTGTCCTGGGGAGATGGCCCTGCCCTGGCGGCCTGTCCCACTTGGCAGTGGCGGCCAAACCACCTCGCCTGTCCATGGGATATGAACTCTGCTCGTTTGTGCTGCCTCAGACAAATCCATGTTAAACCTCTCATTCTGTATTAAGTTCAAATTAAGGATTCTGTGTGGTGACAATACTCCAGCAAGGATAGCTTGATGCCAATTGATCTGGTACGGATAGCAAATTAAAAAAAAAAAAATTGCTTAAAAAAAAGTTGCTTTCAGCACTCCAGTGACTTTTACAAAAATTGCGATGAAATAATAATTTTTGCTGCCTTATGATTAAAAGCGTCCATTTTCCTCTCAGCACTTAACGTGGACGTGAGTCAGAACTTTGTCTTTACTTGATGGGAAGAGGCGTGTGGCAAGGAAGCTCTTCTTAGATCGTTGTCATTTCTCTCCTGCCACCCACGCAGTTCTGGTTCATGATGGGGACATGGAGTTAAAATGTACCTGCTGCCGTTGTCTTTTGGCTTTTTAATTCTGATGACAACCTAGCGCTTAAGACGATTTTAGCTTTAGTAACTTATGATTCTGTGGTAACAAAAGTCTTCACGGCACTTAAAAACATGACTGACATGCGTGTGATGGGTGTATTCCGACTGCCTTTTCAGAGTTAGGAATTAAAAAAATTGACCTCTAACAACTAGTACTGTGAATTCTAAAGCCTTTTTACACTTTTTCTCTCAACCAGGAAAAAGGCCTGTGTCGTATCAACACTTATCTAGCAACATGCTGCAAAAGAGAAACTATGAGAATTTTATTGGGAATGCACATTATCGACCAAACGACAAAAAAACTTGACTTCCTGTTTTGGGGAAGAAAGGTGAGCATATATATGATGCGTTGATTTTATTTGGTTGAAAATAAACCATCTATCCAATATGACATAAGTTAGAATTGCTTTTTATTTTTCATTTGTCTTTTTAGGTATTTTAAGACTTAAGCGTGCTCAGGATAGAAACAGTAAATAGCAACTTTAAGTTGCTAGGCATTTATTATGTATGTTCTGCCAGGCGTTGAATGCAGTTTATAACCATGGCCTCATTTCATCCTTTTCCCACTAGGGGGCGGTAGCTCAGATTAACAGATTCTCTGTTTTGTCAGTAAAGTTCTGTTGGCACCTGGCCATGTCCTCCTTACCTGTTATCTGTGGCTGCAGAGGAGGAGGCCGACACTTGATTATGGCACTTGCCAGTGCGCCACTCTCCCTGGTTTTTGTCCTAGCTCTGCATGGCCCCCCGCCTGTGTCCCAACCCTCCGTTGAGACCTTATTGAGACCTTTGTACGTCTTTGTTGGGGGAGGGGATCAGGACAGGGGCAAGTAGAAGGTTTATTTTGACTTTTTGGTGCACGTGGCGCATGGGTCTTACATGGAGAGTAACCCCAGAAGAGAAGCAGTGTTCTCAGAGCCGTGCGCCTGTGTGTCAGTTATGCCAGGAACGTGACACACGTGCAGGTCCCCGTTATTGACAGACCGACACTGGCATCCGGGCTTCTCTGCCGGCCTTTCCTTCTGCCCGGAAGCTCCTCCTGCACCCTCTCTGTCAGGCCTTTCCGATTCTCCAGCACCAGCTCACCTGTCGTTTCCGCAGATACTGCCTGGGAGCTCGGGGCTCCCCGTCGTGCTGCTCTGCACGTGGGTCAGACCCACTTCCGCCCGTCCTGCCTGTGTGTCCGACTTCGGCCACCAGCCGAGCCTAGCCCAGTGCTGGGACTGTCGTTGATACGCGATAGGTGTTGGCAGAGCCAGTAACGTGAATGTTTTATGCATCCCCACGGAGGGAGGTTACTCTGAGTCATTCGTTGGCTACTCCCGGTCCATGCCATCCCTTTTCCTTTCATAAGGTTTAAACTTCCATAGTTTCTTAGAGGTGGCAGTTGGCTTTCCCAGACTTACTGTCACTGATACCGATTCTGATTCTTGGTTCAGTCATCTTTGTTAAAACAGGGTGAAGTTTATGTTACCATCGCAATCCTATGGCATTGTGTGTTTATTTAGTCTCCTGATACTTCTTGCATTGCAAAATTCAAGCTTAAATGGAACCCGTTTAAATTTCTTTTAGTTTTTTATTATATGTTTTTTTTAATAAAAAGATCTTTCTAAATTCTATTCATTTTTTTAATTAATCACTTTTTAAACCTTTTTTTTCCCCTTAGGTCTTGATGGATGTGTGTACGCCGTGAAATTTAGTTCATCCTTGGAAAAAACGAATGGTGAAAGCTACTGAAATAAGCTGTGATTGTACTGTACATAGAACATAAGGAACACTACAGTTTTGTAAAGTTCTGTTAACTTTTGTATCAGATAGCAATAAAAAAAACTATAGTTGGAACAGTTGGGTTATAAACAAATGGAGACTGGAAATCTCTATTTTGTCCCTGAATAATATTTTTTTTAGAATTGACCAAATAAGAAGTGGATTTTTTTTTTTTTTTTTTGCATACTTGAGCGCTGCTGAAAAAGAGAAATCATTTGGGTTGGGGGGTGGGGTGGGGAGAAAGTATATAATGCTTGCACCTCAGGTAACAATCTGTAAATATGGAAGTGGTAAACCTGCTTGTTTCAATGCCACGTGTATCCTTTTCCTCTGAGACAGCTCATGGCTTTGAGCAGTTTCTATTTGTGCTTTCATTTAAAGAGTATGTTTAACAAAATTATTTTTTCCCCTCAATGATTTGTATTATGTTAAATCGTCCACAGTCTGTTGTTGTCTTAAAGTTGTTAATGGAAGTGTCGACTCTATGAATATGTGTTTGGGACGTTTGAGGTCAGCCATTGGGAATTCGGTGCCCTTTTATCGCCAGTCTCAGTGTGTCGCTGAGGCGGGCCCAGGGCCGTGCCCCCCTCTCCCGAGGGGGGTGGTTTGTGGGACGTTGTGTCCACAGAGAAGCGTTTCCTCTGTGGAGCAGCCAGCTCATCCAGGAAACATACAGGTCGTATGTGAAGTTACTCAATTTCCTACCAAATTAATCATTTTTGTTGGTAAATTCAGGTTTTTTTTTTTCTAGGCGTGCGTTCGCCTATATTAGTAGAGAAAAATATGAATGCGAAATTACACGTGTGAATTCCATACATGGGAAGCCATTTTAAAGGAAAATGAAAGTTTTGGGGTAGATTTTAGGTTTGTGTTCGGACGTGTTGGTGTGTCTGCATTTGAGTGGCTCGTGGACACGCTCAGGTGGGACACGGCGGTGTGAATGAGCTGCTGGCCGAGCGAGCCTTCTGGTGGCTGGGGAGGAGGGGGTCTGCTTCTGGCCCTCGTCTGTCGACCCAGTCTTGGTGGTTTTGAAGCGTTTTCTCAGTACACTTGCCATTTTGAGTTGGGAAGGGAGGGTAGCCACCCCTTGGCGTACTAGCTGTTTTAAACTTTTGTTCCCTGAGTTTGCTGTCCACGGCTGAGTTTCTTCTTCAGAAGACTCTAGGTTTAGTGACCACAAAACATTTTTATTAAGAAAACTGTTTCAAAAAGAAAAATTTGCACTGTTAATTTTTCGTGTCTCGCCCTCCTCCAGTAGAGCAAGGGTCGAGTCCTAAAAGAACCCTGATCTTCTGTTTTGTTTTGTTTTCTGTCTTCATTATGCAACGTGAAAGAAGCATACTTGATGGAGAAGTCTTAACCTCCCGAGAGAGGGAGGCCTAATTGGAGATCGGTCTGCTGGCATCGCGATGAAGTGCTTTGTATCAGGAAATTGTACACTATGAACCTTTTTTCCTGTTCACAAGCTGAGCCATATGTACATAATCTAGATCTTTTGTTTTCATAGTTTTGCACTTTTATAGCATATTTTTGAAGATGAACACATTTGCAAGATGATTGGCTTGATCGTTGCCTGATCCGATGAGTGTTACAGAAAGCTTGCTCTGACTATAAACGTAAATCTTAAAAAAAAGGGGATACGTGATAATAGAGGGCTGAAATTTAAACTCGTGTTTAAAAAAAAAAAAATCACCAAATCTATTTTGAAAATAAGTCAGTTCGTGTTACGCTGAAATTTTGGGGGCTTTCATATTTCTCCTTTCTAAACATTGCTGAATGCATACAAGTAACCAGTTTGTTTTTTTTTGTTTTTTTTGTTTTTTTTTTACAGCCCTTGTACTTCAGAATGTTTTTTTTTTTTTTTTTTTTGTCCATCAGTATTAACTATTGGGATACTACTGGTTTTATATATATTTTTTTTCTTTGAGACAACAGTACATATAATAGAGGTACAATCTGTTGGATTTTTGTTTATGTATTTATTTCATTCCAGTTTGATTTATTTTAATTGTTGATACTTAAGTTGTCGAACAGTAGACATTACTTGTTTTATTTATGATATATTTCAGCTTAAAGTTATGTTATTATATGTGGATGTAAATATAGATTTGGTGTTTTGCATCCTTGGGTTTGGCTCTTTTATTGCGTTCCTGATTTGACTTGTATCATTTTACACTTATAACCTTAAACGCACACGCTAACAGAGAGATCGGTGGGACCACTGCTCCTGTCCTCGTCAGTGACACTTCGTGTCCTTCGGCAGATCCCCCCTGAGTAGTTGAAAGGCGTGGTTTGATTTCATCCCTGAAATACTTGAGTACCTATCTCTGGACAGTTAAGGGCCTGTTTATGATCACACCGAGCTAAGCGGACAGCGATTTCTCGCAGCCAGCCTCCGTGTCTGCCTTTCTGGGTTGTCTCAGAAATGTCTTCTCATGGGTGGTTAGTTAGAGTCGGGATCCAAAGAAGATTGGCCTATTTTTGGGTTTTCTTAAGGTTTCTTAAGCCTGTTTGAATTTAAACCTCCCTCTCCCTCCCCACACACATCAAGACAAGTTTATTTGTTGAAGAAACTGGGTCATTTGTCCTGTAGAAGTTCTCACATTCTTGTTTGGGTTTCTTGTGTATTTGTGGTTTTAACTAACCTGGTTTTCTAGCCTCTCTATGTCCTAAAACTTAGTAAATTACATCTAGAGGTTTAAAGTAGATTCGAGTTAGTTTTGGGGAGGGGGCAGGCTGTGGACTTCTACGGCATCACCGCGCGCACACACACACACACACTATTTGATGCGTGGGTTCAGATGTCACACTAACCAGCCATTATAAAGTTCCCCATCAGTCTTTCTTTGGGTTTTAGTAGCCATTGATGAACATTAGGGATGTTACAAAGGTGTCCCCCCCCCCCAAAGTTCTATTATTCTTTCTGCATTTATTAGTGGGAATTCCATAAAGCAGTGGTCCCCAACCTTTCTGGCACCAGGGACCACTGCTATGAGAATTCTATGAGAATCTAGTGCCTGACGATCTGAGGTGGAGCTGAGGCAGTGATGCTAGCGCTGGGGAGCGGCTGCAGATGCAGATGAAGCTTTGCTCGCTCTCCCCATCACTCACCTCCTGCTGTGCAGCCCAGTTCCTAACCAGCCACGGACCAGTACCTGTCTGTGGCCTTTGGGTTGGTGACCCCTGCTATGAAGGGCACCTCACTTGTGATTGTTGGTTACCCTGAAATGCAGCTTAAACAAGCAGGGGTAAACCTTGGTTTTCCTTGGTGTTAACCAGCATCGGGAATAACAAGTTGGTGCCCACCATCTTCCGGACACGCCTGGTGAACGAACTTTGACATTTTTTGGCGTGAACTCAGACATGGGATGCGTTTCAACCAGTTGCAGGCATCCTCTGATGCTGAGTCTCCTGTCTCTGGTCCACGGGAGCGCCGAGCTGGTCCTGTGTGTGGGATGACAAACAGAATGAAGGCTTCTTAGCTTTTGGCCACGACGAGATACTCTGAGCTCGTCTTGAACTTTTCTCAACCCAGACATGGAGACTTGTTTCTCCAAGAGTCCAGAGTTCCTCTCATGGGAAATGGTGATTCGTGGGTATAAGGCGTGATCATTACAACTGGGGTGCTTCAGCTCCTGGGTTTTCTCCATGTAGAGAACAGGGAATATATATATATATATTTAAAAAAGCAAATACCAACACCTCCACGCATTATACAATTTTATAATTCAAGATTTGAAGATGTTTTCACTTTGATTTTAAATTTGATTTTTCTGAAAACCTGGGTTTCTGCTGCTGATAACGTGGCTTACCTACCTTATCCTACTATATGTAACAAGTCACAATGCCAATATCCTATACAACACGATTGCTAAGCAAAGCATCCAAGAAGTTTTTAAAAAATAAATTCACTTGTTTATAGAGGTGGTTCTTAACTTGTAGCCCCAGAGCAGCAAAATCACCACTGGAAAACTGTTAGGAATGCAGATTATCGGGGTCACCTGGACCTTGGGAGTGGGGGCCAGCGCTTTGAAGCCTCCAGCATTCACTGGTCTCTGCTGGGTAAACTATAGTGTGGAGCCAAGTCACTCACGGGGGTTGGCATGGCAACGACTTCATGGACCGTTAGCATCATTTTTCCATCTGGAGCTGCTGCTTCGCTCCTCCCCTTTTCAGTATAATTTTATGTAAAACATACTTCCATAATCAAAAGTATGAAACCAGATATATTCAGAGACTTCCAGCTTTTCATCCCTTTCTCCCTGTTTCCCTCCCTTCTATAAAGTAACCGTTTTAAAAAGTTAGTTTTTGATGGATTCCTCCATTGATTCTTTTTGGAGGGATAAGCATATACTCGTAGGTAATTCACATTTTCTATATCAAAAGCGTACCACATACACATGAATGCAGGCACATTTTAGGGCTGTTGCATTTTTTTTCTTAGTAAGAGAAGTGCACACTTTCCTCCTGAAAAGTGACTCAGAAAGATCTCACCTGGAGAGGTGCGAGTGGGTGAGCTCTGCCCGGTTTTATTTATCGGGCACGTAGTTCCTGAACTTGCAGAGGGCTAGTGCTGGGTGCGAGAGTCCTGCCTCTCGGGCACCCAGCTTCCGGTGCCAACCCTCGTGGGGTGCTGAAGACGCACTGAAGCCTGTCTGTGTTGATGACACGGTGAATGTCGCAACAGGTGGCCGGGTCAGGCCAGGCCCCAAGCAGAGACCTGAAAGCTTCCCCCATCCCTCTTCCCTTGTTTCTTAGCCAGCCACAAGTTCTGGAAACTTCTAGGCGCTGTTCTCTCTCAGCAGTGGGGTCTTTTGGCCGTTTCGAACCTGCTCACACTTTAATCTCGTTAAAGTGTTCACGTGTCCCCCGGCCTGGAAGCCTGTCCAACCCTCTCTGTCTCTGCACTGGGCGTGGGTTTTCTTCCTAGCCCTCAGCACCCCCTGCCAGAACAACCAGTGTCCCCGCTGAAGGCGAGCCCCCGAGGGCAGAAACGCGTTTTATCTGTGCATCTCCTGGGCTTGGCGCTCTGCATGTTTGTCGCCAGGATGGATGGCCGGATGGAAAGATGGATGACTCTGCGTGGTTTATTCTAGCTTAGCAATTCATGGCAGAGGTGGTCTAGAATTATCTGAGAATAACTGCATACCTGCGAGATGACTCAGTTACTCCACGTAAGCACGTCCATCGTCCGTAGCAGTAAGTGGGATGCACGCGCCACACACATTGGTTTATTATTCCTTATGCATCATCGCATCACGAGAAGGGAGTATCACAAGGGGAGGATGCGTGGGTCTGGCGGGTGTTTTAGAAGATTCAAAGGTAGCCGGGATTGGGAGTGTTTCGGTCTGGAGTATGTGGTGGGTTTTTTCTGGGTGTGTGTGGGTGGGGGTGAGGGTGGTGGAGGTGGCTGGAGAGCAGAGTTTGATAATCAGATTATAGGACATTAGAGCTGCAGGAATAACCTCATTTTATTGCATTTTACCGATACTGCGTTCTTTGTTTTCAATTTTTTTTTTTTTTTTTACAAATCTAAGGTTTGTGGCAACCCGGTGTTGAGCAATTAATTCTATCGGTGCCATTTTTCCCGACAGGCTCAGATGATGGTTAGCATCTTTTTTAGTGATACGTTTAAATTAAGGTCTACATTTTTTAGACATACCAGTACTGCACACTTTGTAGACTGAGGTAGAATGTAAACATCACTTTTACATGCCCTGGGAAACCCTAATATTGGCGTGGCCTGCTTTGTCTCGACACTGGCTTTGTTGTGACACTGGCTTTGTCGTGGTCATCTGGAGCCCGCCTTGCAGCATCTCTGAGGTGCACCTGTACTGCTGGGTGTGGGTGGTGCTCACCTCTAAGACACTGAGACGTTCTCCAGCCGCCTGTGTACAGAAAAGTTTCCCTGGGTTCAGGCCAGTCCAAGCATCACTAATCATCATCATCATCATAGGAAAGGTTAACGTAAATAACGTGGCCATTCTGAAAACTTTTGACTTCAGAATCCCTTCACACTCATACAAATTATTCAGGGGGACCTCAGAAGTGTTTGTTCATGTGGGGTACGCCTATCGATATTTACCATATTAAAATTTAAAGCAAGACATTCACAAGGAACAAACAACAGTACACACACTCTGTTAAATGTGAAAATAAGTAACATTTTCACGGTAAATAACAAAAATTTCAAAGTAAAAAAATCTGTGAGAAGAGCGGCATTGTGTCTCTTTTTTTATAATTGCCACTGGTGTTTTTAATTAAAAAGCTGGATGGTCTCTGCCCTACGATCCGTCTTTTGTGACATCACCCACGTCGTGTGGCCTCGGGAAGACCCCACTCACAAGAGAACAAGAAGGTGAACATCAAATAACTTCCAAGTCTTGGGTCTTTTTGACCCTCGGACCCCTGAGGCGTCTTGGAACGTTCAAAGGTCCCTGGACCACGCCGTGAGCACTTGTGGAACTGGATGATGATCGCGGGCTTTATAGGGGACAATGTTGGGCACTTCCTGTTGGTTCCATTAAGTAAAATACTAACTTTGCACAAAAGGACCGATATTGTATGATTCTACTGCTTAGATGAGGTGCCCAGAATAGTCCAATCCATAGGGACAGAACCTACAGCAGGATGCTGGTGGCTAGGAGCCAGAGGTGGGGTTGGAGGTGGGGGAGTCAGTGTTTCAGGGGGACAGAGTTTCAGGTTGGGAAGAGAGATTTCCCTCCTTAACACAACTACCTTGAGCAGTTTAGAATCTGTGTGTCCTCTGATTTTCCTCTACGCCCACATTACTATTTATTTGTTACTGTTACAAGAACGCGATTCTTCTGTAGCCCTTTGAAAATTGCTCTGCCCCCCGCAACTTAATATAGAAGCATCCAGTGTTTACCATATGTATTATCTTAAGGTGGATGATTTATTCTCACCCTTTTACAGATGAGCCAACCGAGGCCCAGAGAAGTTAAGTAACTTGCCCACGGCTGGCAAAGTGGTTGCACTAGGTTGGTGCTTTTTACACAGAGATAGAAAGCTGGCTGCAGGTTATAAAGGCGAGTTTCGTAAAAGGTGGTTATTTCTGTGCATTTAGGTGAAGCAGTAAAGTGGGTTGATGCCACGTGGAACCCAGCGGGTGTCTGTCTGGTCACGAGGGGAACTGATGAGCACAGCACGCTTCCCCCAAGTGGTCCCCGTAGAGGCGCGTTCCTGACGACAGCGGATCATTGAACACTTTGGATAATTCACAGCTGTTTTCCCCATTGAACTAACTGACCAACGACCCCAGCCAGACCCTGTACCACTGACAAGTGTTAAACATAAACTGCGCCACAAGGCGGCGCTGTTGCCAACACACGCCACTTGTCCCCCCGCAGCTTTGCTATTCAGTTAGTTCGGGACATCGTCGAGGACAGAACATCGGTGTCATTTCCCATGCTGCGGGAAATGTGAGACTGTTCGTACGACTTCATCGACATATATGCAATTTGTATCATTCGTTATTCTCGAGCCAGCCTTTACGTTCATTGCGTAGGCGAGTCCTTGCGCTTACCCGATTTGTAACATTGAAGCGGAATGACACCGCTTCTATTCTGGTATTTCGGGTTTCAGTCATGCCTAAAACCCAGTTTAACTTTTTTTGTTTGTTTGTTTTAAAGGGACTCTGGTCGCTACTGTCTTCTCCACTGTGCCCTCGAGTGCTGGCTTCTGCGAGCCAGCCAGGGGGGCAGGACGGAGGGGTTTCTCTCTCTCCTGGATTGCAGGTGGGGAGTAGGGCAGGAAGGTCAGGGGTCAAACCGATTATCCTGGCGGAGAAGGGTCAAGGACACATAGAGTCTCTCAGGCTCCAGGCAGGGCAGATGGAGCCTGTCCCCCTTTCCCTCCTGCTTGTCCTGTCGCTGCACCCTGCCCTCCCCACCCCCCATTCTAAGGTGATTCTATCAAGATTTTCCGGAAGTAGATCTGGCTTAGTGTGGCTCGTGGGACGTATAGAAAACTAGGGGGCTCTGAGCATTGCACTGTGTCCCCAGCTCGTAGCACGGTGTCTGTCCATGCTTGGGACACGGCCAATGAATGGTAGGGGTTACCTCCAGATGGGGTTGAACATTCATGCCACAGAGACGCTGGCAGGGCTGCTCACCCCACCAGGTTGAACTTGATATTCATTTCCGGAAGATGAGGCCACCTGTTGGTGCATCTGACCCCCCAAGAGGAGGGCTGGGAAAGCTTCCTGGAAGAAGTGTCATCTTCATCCGAGACTTGCAAGGGGAGCCAGGAGGGCTTGCCGTTCCCTCTGGGATCCGCCTCTGGGATCGTCATTCACAGTTTTATCAACCGGAAGCAGAAAGGCAATGTCCGATATCAACGGCCAGACTTGAACTTCTGGTTGAACTTGTAGGAAGTCTCGCTCATTATTACTGGCTGGATTCTGAAGGTGAGCAGGCAAGCGTGGCGAATTGGAAAATGGATCCTGTAATGACTTTTTATTGCTTTTTTGCGGATCCTTAATACAAAACAAACAGCCATAAATCATAGCCAGCTCGA
>PVKZ01009304.1:0-11613 GCA_004027375.1 Macroglossus sobrinus
TCAGTGAGCCAACCACGTAGGTTGTTAACGGCCTGCCCGTGGCACAGCTAACGCGTCGCATGGAGACTCTGGCAAGCACGCCCCGTCACGAGCTCGGGGTGAGCCGCGCTGTGACCGCCTGCCCTTTGTGGCGTGGCACCCTTGGCACCCATCCCCACCCATGTGGCCCCCGGGCTTCTGCTGATGCGTGTCGGCAAGGGCCTCTGACTTCTTCTGGTGTGTACGCCGTGCCCTCCTGGGTCACGCGTGTGCCTGTCCCCTGGGTCACGGGGACCTGACTGGAGTTCCGGGCCTTCCGGCAGCAGCGGCCGGGGGTGGCGGGCCCTGAGGGGGATGACAGCTCCTTCCGAGTGACCTGGAGGTCGACATCGTCAGTGTCCCCAGGTCCAACGAGATGTCCTGTTCCAGGCTGTGGGATCTCACTCTTACCTGATCAGCACCCTCATCCTTACACAGGGATCTTGTCCGGACCGTGACTCGAACGTCCGTTTGAAGCCGGCAGCCTAACCCTAACCGTTCGATCTGCGCTGGGTTTGCAACAGAGGCCGCCCTCGGCTGTGAGACGTGAGGGCTCCATCTGCGCTGCTATGTCTGAGTCTCAGGCCACGGCTCCAGGCGGGAGTCACAAGCCCGAGCTTGCCGTGTCCCTCTGCACACACTCAGGGCGCCGAGCGAAACCGGTCTCACGCCTCAGCCCACCCCGTCACCGTCGCTGCCACCAGAAAGAGTGGACGCCACCTGACTCCCGAAGCACGCGCCCCCATCAGCCCTTTGTCACAGTCACCCTCGGGCGGTGGCTTGGTTCATTGTGTTGCTACTGCGTGCCACGGATTATAAGAAGTGGATTGTTCGCTGGCAAAGAGCTTAGCATTGCCCTCAAGTCCAAGGGCGTGACCCAATCAGCCCCTGATCCCATCCCTAGGGCCCCCCTAATACCAGTCTGCAGTAGCCCAGACATAATCAGGTAGAAATCACACAGTAAGTGACACTGATGAACTGTGGTGGGAGAGTAGCCACAAGCCACCAAGAGCCTCTGCATGGCACCCTGGGACTGAGAGAGAGTGTCTCGGGAAGGACGGGCTTGGCCGGGGTCCAGGTCTCACAGGCGAGGTCGGGGTCTGGCTCTCGACCAGCGGGGGGAGCTGGCAGCGTGAGCCAGGCCGGGGCTCGTTGGAGCTGCTGAGCAAACAACAGGCAGAGCCCGGGAGAGGGGGCAGGAAGCAGGTGACGGGTGACAGGAGATGAGGGTGCGCGCTGGGGCTCCGGGCAGAGCGGGGACGGGGGCCTGGGGGGGTTCCTGGGCTGAGCGGAAGGAAGTGGGGCTTGCAGATGGAGCGGGCCCCCACTCTGCGGGGACCCCCCCCAGACCCCGGCCGGCTGCGCTCCGCCCCGGTTCCATTGTTCAGAAGGCTGCAGGGACAACACCTCCGATCGGGGGCTGCGTGCTGGCAGAGGGGTCACCTCTGCGTCCCGAGGTCCGGGCGAGCTCCGTCACATGTCCTCGCATGGATTAGGCGGCTGTTGCTGTCATCACGGGCTGTTGGGGTCCCCATTACCCGTAGGAGTGAAATGTGTAAACCCCACCTTCCTTGACCCTCCCCTACTTCAAATCGTCTTGAATCCTTCTTTACATGCGTTGAGAAACATATCGGGCCATATTATGTTTGTCTCAACCATCGAGCATCGTGTTGAAAATTCCAAGGGAAACACTGCATTCGCCTATATTTTTACTCTTTCCCTTGTTCTCTTCCCTTCTCGATGTTCCAAGGGTCCTTTCATTGTTTTATTTCTGTTTAGAGAACTTCCCTTAGCCCTTCCTTTGGGGTAAATCTGCTGGCGACAAATTCTCTTCATCTCTGTTGAGACGTTCAAGAAGGATTTACTTATTTATTTTTTGCTGGATATAGAATGTCGGGTTGACAATTCTTTTTATTCATCCCTTAAAAGTGTTTTGCTTCTTCCTTCTCGACGCCAAGTCCCTGATTAGAAAAATTGTACTATTGGTATTTGTTTTCTCCTAAAGGTAAGGTACATTTCTTTCTCGCTGCTGTCAAGACTTTTTTTTTTCTTCTTACTCTTTACAGTTTAGAAGTTTGACCCGGATGTGGTTCGGGGAGGATTTCCTTGGGTCCACCCCAGTGTCCCCTGGGGAGGGGTGGCAGGCCGTCGAGGTCCGTGGTGTGTACGTGGGTTTGAAATATTTCACTAAATAAACCTAGCGCTCATTGAAGGGAGTGTCCCCTTCATCCCGCACAGCGTGCGCCAGGCCAAGGCCAGTCAGATGCCACGCTGTCGACTCTCTGCCCTGTGACCTCTGCCCTGTGACCTCGGCCCCTCTGCCAGCTCGTTGCTCTGTATTCCAGAAATCATTTTTGACCTAAAAATGGATGTCAAAATGCATGCGAGTGCTTGAGCTGCTTTGCCCCAAGAAACAAAGGGAGATAATCTCGTTATGTGGTAAAATGGAAATTTATGGGCTGTCCCGGCCCTTCAAAGAAATGGGGGAAGAAACAGGCTAAAGAGTGACAGATGCAGAGACCGTCTCGTCATCAGATGAGGCCAGAAGGGTGGCCAGTGGTCGAGGAAGGGGCGCAGGCCAGAGGGGCATCAAGACCCTGTGACATCTGAGGAGACTGGCAAGTGCGATACCCTTTCTGTGGGTTTAGCCTTTATCGCTCCCGGCAGCGCCCCCAGGAACAAGTGGGTCGTCAGTGGAGTCACAGCCCGTGAGGGATGGGATACGCCAAACGTCACCACCGGTCAAGATGACCCTTAAAATTCTCTGGTCAGGCGCCCCGCTGATGAAGCCATACTGTTTATTCAGTTTGCTCTCGTTATCCAACAAATAACCCCAAACACAGCGGCTTTAAATGACAGCCATTCCTTTAGCTCATGCTGCTGCGGGTCGGTGCTGTGGGCTGGGTGGGCTCTGCTGGGTGGTTTGTCTTAGCTTGGTGGGACTTGCGTGTGTGTGTCTGGGAAGGTCTGACCGGGCTGGCAGGGCCTCCCCTGGGTTGGCATGTCTCGGCTCCATGTGGTCTCTCGTCCTTCTGTCCCCAAGCACGGGCTTGCTGTCGTGAATGAGGCAGAGCAGAAGCGTCCAGGTCTGGGAACCGGCTACTGTCACTCAGATCACAGAGCCGAGGGGCGGATAAAAAAGCGACACCCCCCGCCGAGCCTGTGGGAGCAGGAGGTGTAGGGGATCGAGGCCCGTTTCCTGCAATCTACCAACGAGCCTTCGAGCCGCCTCAGTGTCGCTGGGCGTTTGCCATTGTCTAAGCTCTGAGGCTGACTTCAGCATCTCTGTGACCTCCCTGTATCTCCGCACCCTCTCTCTCCTTGTGAGGACACCTGCCACTGGACGTCGGGCCACCTGACTCCCGGCACACGTCCTCCAGCCTCGGAGCCTGAAGCGACAAGACAGAGGGACAAGGGAGCTCCGAAAACCCTTTCTCTCCGCACAACGCCATCTGCTCTCGACAGTATTGTTTGACCAGAAACCTGCACCCGCACGCGGGAGGCTGCCTCGCGCCTCCCTCCGTCCGTCTTCCTTCGTTCGGAAGGTCGACCCTTCCCAGACACTTGACCTTGGACCAATCTCTCCACCTGTCAGGGCCTCCTCGTCCCCTTCCCTGGGACCCCAGCAGCACCGTCCCGACGGGGCGCCATGCAGATCCGGTGACCTGGTACAGGCGAAGCACCTGGACCGGAGACCGGCACAGGGCAGGCGCTCTGCAAACAATCCTCGTCTCCCCAGAGACAGAGATGCACCCCAGGCTGCCCGAGGGGACACGGGTTGGCTTAGAAAAGGGGGAAGAGAGAAAGGCGTCCTGGCCGTCTTTGCGCTGAGGCTGTCGTGAGTGCTGCTACCTGCCGACACCGCCACGTTCGTGTCACAGAGGGGGGTTCTGAGGTCAAAGGCGCAGGCAGGAGCCACGCGGTGGGGTGAGCAGCTAACCCGCTCTCGAACCCAGGGTTCGCTCCTCGTCAAGCGAGGCACCTGCAGGCCCCGGTGCCTGGCCGGGGGTGGCAGGCTGCCCGTCTCGCCAAAGCCGCCGGGTCGTCAGGCCGTCCCCTCCAAACTCTGGAGCGTATTTACCATCTCCAGGAAACCGTGTCATTTGCATATGAAAATCAGGCAAAGGCAAGGGCCATGCTTCTGCACACCCCGTGTTCGTTGGTAAACTCTCTCCTGGCTCCGCTGTCCTCATTTGTTTAAGCAAAATATACGTTGTCACCAAGTGGGATTAATCCAGGTGAAGTCACAGTGAGCGCTGCCATGCACCAGTTTGTCCCTGTCTGTCCGGCAGCAGCTGGTGGGAGGGTCCCCCCGTCTGTGGTGCTTCGTCCGGCCACCCAGTCCCCCTGCGCGTCACCACACCCGGGCCACTGCAGAAGGTGACAACAGTCAGAGGTGCTCTTGCTTTCTGGGGAAAGACGCCCATGCACGTAACTGGTGTTGTAATTTCACTTTGCATCCTGGGGGCGCCCAGATGCTTGCGTGAGTGGGTGACCGAGCGGAGTGTAAGGCGGGGGGAGGGGAGGGCTGCAAGTGTTACCCCAGAGGCCAGGTGCCGGAACTATAATTGGGACCCGGAGATGCCACCGGGCAGGAGTGTGGCCTCTGCTGGAGGGGACAGAGCCACCTCGGAGGCAGGACTCGCCTCTCTTTCTGCTCTGACCTGCTGGGGGTGGCCCCCTGAGGCCCGGGGGGTGGGGGTGTCAGTGGCTACAGCCTCGGGGGCACAGGGAGGAGGGAGGAAGATGGCTCTATCAGGAGGGCTTAGCGTGGAGGCATCCCAGACTGAGACCTTACATTAGAGGTGCAGTCCCCAAAATATGGGGCCACCTGGCACTTGGGCCCCTTCTACGAGGGGCCCGGATGGGCGTCTAAAAAGAGCAACAGTTATGTGTTTGTTTGCATGGTTCTTAGAAAACATAATCATCTCTTCTTCCCCCTCCAGGTATTACGGGTATTTCCTTGTTGGGTGTTTTCATTTGCTTTCTCCGATGACATGTGTCGTTGTGGTCCACACCTTGCGTGTCTCGCTCAGTGAGGATAAACTTCTTTCCCTGTGCCTTTCAAACCATTGTCTGGACGTAGAAACTTTTTTACGTTAATCAGCTTAATGTCTTAGAGCAGTTTTGGGTTTATAGAGAAATGGGAGGAAAGCGCGGAGGGTTCCCACGGTCTGCCTTACCTTCCCCCCCTGCCCGTCTCTCTCTGTCTACACCTTGACCTTGACCTTGACCTTGCGGTGGATACCGCAGCGCTTCTGTTGCCGTCGATGAACCGGCGTTATGCGTGTTGTTACCTGAAGTCTGTAGTTCACATCTGAGTCACTCTCAGTGTTATACGTTTTATCGTTTTTCTTTCTTTGAATTGCTTGTTCTTTCGGTGTCCGATCTAAGGATTCATTGCAGAATCCAAGTCATGACTATTTACTCCCGTGTTCTAAGCGTCTCGCAGCCTAGTTCTCACATGTAGGTCTTTGATCAGTTTTGAGCGAATTTTTGTACACGGTATGAGGGAGGGGTTTGCCTTCATTCTTTGGGGTGTGATACCCAGTCGGGTATGGTTGCTTTGACTATAGTTTATTAAAATTGCAAGATTATATAATTTAACTTTTATCTGGGGTCACGTTTAACAAGTGGCTTGCAAAATTCCTGAAAACGTAATGGTTGGCTCTCGGGAGCCAGTGGGGACTGGCAGGGCTGGTCCCCGGCATGCCACCACCTCCAGCTTCCTCTGCTGGGACTGTCTCGCTGGAGGCTAGAATTAGGATTTGTTTTCTTGAGGCGCTGAGCGGGGGGATCGGGAGGGAGCTGGAGGCCCCAGGCTTGTAGTCACCAGTCCGCCAGCATCTGCCCATCGCGCCCGGCTCTCCCGCCTGTGGTTCGGAGAGCGTGGCTGGGTCTCTCTCGCTTCCTGGTCCAGCCCTTGCCCAGCGGGTCCCTTGGCTGGGAGGGGCCCGATTGTGTCCTGGCTGGGTCAGGACAGGCTTTGAAAGCCCGACTGTCGCACAGAGACCCCAGCCTGGTCCTGAGGTCGGGGAGGTGCTCCTTTCCTGGGTGGGCTGGCCAGGTGAGATGCAGGATGCTTGGTCGCACTGGGAGGGACTTCAGGGGAATACCACGTCAGTTTTCCGTGTAAGTGTGACACACGCAAGGTTTGGGATGCGTGCTAAAGAATGCTGCATCGCTTATCTGGAGTTCAAAGTTCGCTGGGGGTCCTGGATTTTCGTTTGCTAGATCCTGCAGGCTTCCCCTAAGGTCAGTATTCTTCCCTGCTGCCCCGTCCAACAGCAGAGACTCAGAACCGCAGAGTGGGGCGGGCCCGGGGTGGGGGTGCTCTGCCCATTCACAGGCCCCGAATCTGGGCGCACCCAGAGCCTGGGGTCACCGTGGGCTTCCGGGACCTCGCCGAGCTGTATGCACGACTCTGCTTTGTCCTGAGGCCAGCACGTTTTCTGGGTGTCTCCCCGGCACAGGGCACTATGCTAGGTGTTGGGGGACCACAGTGACAAGCCCGCCATGGACCCACATAAAGGGCAAGAATCAAGAGTCCCCTTTGAGCGCATTAAATAAGAGACAGGATTCACACGGCTCTGGATTCGAATCCTACTTTGCTGTGTATCCGCCGCACGGCACGGCCCTCCTGCTGAGATCCTCAGTTTCCCCTTCCGCACACGGGATGAGGGTTCCTACGTTCCTGGGGGATGGTCTCGGCCTCCGCGGGCGGGAGGCGGGGGAGGAGAGCGTGCCGCGTGACGAGACGGTCAAGTCTGGCGTTGTCCGCAGGTCGCCGGCATCCCGGGCCGTCGGACGATGTGGGATGGAGGTGCCAGCGCTCGCCTGCCTTGCCGCGCCAGCCAGGGACCAGCCCGCTCCCGCGCCTGCGCCCCCAGGGGCCGCGGGGGGCCAGGCCTCGCCCCGCCTGACCCTGGGCCCCGTCATCCTGCCGCCCGAGCAGGGCCTGGCCCCCGCCGTGTTCGTGAAGGCCCTGCCCATCCCGCTGTCGCACACGGTGCCTCCCGGGAGCCTGCAGCCACGCGCGCCCCTGGCGGCGGGCGGCCTGGAGGGCGGCGGCGTGCCCTTCATCCTCAGCCCTCTGCTGCAGCCCGAAGGCCCCGGCCCCGCCCGGCTGGGGAAGCCGGCGGCCCCCACGCTCACCGTGAGCATCGTGGGCGCCCTGCCTGTGCTGTCGCCCGGCCCGGGGCCCGCGCCGGGCGCCCTGGGGAGGGTGCGGAGCGCCGGCAGGTACCTGTGCCCACACTGTGGCCGCGACTGCCTGAAGCCCAGCGTCCTGGAGAAGCACCTCCGGTCGCACACGGGGGAGAGGCCCTTCCCCTGTGCCACCTGCGGCATCGCCTTTAAGACCCAGAGCAACCTGTACAAGCACCGACGCACCCAGACGCACCTCAGCAACGCCCGGCTGTCCTCGGAGGCCGGCCGGGCCGGGGGCGGCGTCCGGGACGACGGCGACAAGGCCGGGGCGACGCCCAGAGCCGCCGGCACGGGTGACAGCTGGAGCCAGGGCGGGGGCGAGGGGGCCCGGCCAGAGAAGCCGCTGTGTCCGGGCAGCCAGGGGGCCGGGCCCGACCCGGTGCCTGCCGCATATGTGTCCCCGGTCTCCGAGAACCGAGGCCTGAAGCCGGACGCTGCCGCCCGGGCAGGGCCCACACTAGCTGACAGAGAGGCCCCTTCGGACTCTGCCCACGGGGCTTCCCCTGGGCACGCCCCGGCCGGCCCGCAGCCCCTGCGTAAGCTGCCGGAGCCGACGTCTCCGCCGGCCAGCCAGGGCTGCCCCGGGCCACAGCCACAGCCTCAGCAGCCACAGCAGGCGATGGCCTCGGACAAGCCCTGGGAGGCCAGGGCCGCGGACGGCCGGCTGCGGAAATGCGAGAGCACCGACTCGGGCTACCTGTCGCGCTCGGACAGCGCGGAGCAGCCGCTGGCGCCCTGCAGCCCGCTGCGCAGCCTGTCGGAGCACAGCGCCGAGTCGGAGGGCGAGGGCCACGGAGGGCCGGGGGCCACGGGGGCCGCGGGGGCCGCGGGGGGCGCGAGGGGTGCAGAGGCCCGGCCGGGCGGCCGCGGGGCCGGCCTGGAGCTGGAGAAGCGGCGGCTGGAGGAGCGCATTGCCCGGCTCATCTCGCACAACCAGGCGGTGGTGGACGACCCGCAGCTGGACACGGTGCGGCCGCGCAAGACGGTGCTGTGCACGCAGGGCAGCCTGGACCTGCCGGCGCCCTACACCTTCCGGGACTCCTTCCACTTCGAGATGCGGGCGCCCGCGCCCGGCCGTCGGCGGCGGGGGGCCCTGAGCGCCGCCCGCTCCGCCTGCGCCCCGCCGGGCCGGGCGCGGCCGCTGTCCTTCCACTCCGTGCCCACGCAGCCGTCCACATCCGCGGACTGCACCCCCGTCACCCGGAGCAACTCGCTGCCCGTCGTGGAGGGCGCCAGGGCGTGGCGGGAGCCGCCCGACCCGCAGGACGCCTGCCCCGGGAGGCGGAAGCCCCCGAGCCCCGGGCCCGTCCCCGGACGACCGGCCGACGTCCCCAGCGGCCACCCCCGGGCCCTGGTCCGACAGGCCGCGGTGGAGGACGTGCTGTGCCCCCCCTCGGGGGACGCCGGGGCCCCTGCCGAGGACCCGGGTGGACAGAGCGCGGCCGGAGGGGCGGGGCCGGCCCGCGGGGGCCAAGCGGCCAGCAGGAAGCGTGGCTCGAGGAGGTCCAAGATGTTCTCCCAGGAGAGGTGGCAGGTGTACGGGGCCGAGACCTTCCGCAGGGTCTACCAGAGGGGCAGAGGCAGCCGCCCCGGGGGCAAGAAGGCGAGGGAGGCCACGGCGGGTGCTGGGACAGCGCTGGGCCATCCTCCCCAGGAGGAGGCCGCCGGCCGCCCGGGCGCGAGCCTGTCCCCGGGCGCGAGGGCCCCTGTCTGCGATGGCGCTCCCGCGGGGACCCAGCTGGGGCCCGGTGGGAGTCCGCCGGCCGCTGAGGCCTTCTTGGTGACCGAGCTGCCCAGGCAGAGCGGGCCGGCGGCCAGCACAGGAGGCAGTGACCAGCCCGGGGTGACCGGGCCACGGTCACCCCCATCCCTCGGCTGCAGAGAACGGCCCCGTTTGGGTAGCAAGACCCCTTTGCTCCCTCCAGACGGGAGGCCGGAGCTGGGGTGTCAGCTGCCCCCAGCACCCGGTCCCCTCGGAGCAGGGGGGCTGGAGGCTCGCAGGCCGGCCCTGTCTGGCCCCCAGTGGGAAGGAGGCGGGGGCACGAAGGAGCCCCATCATCCCGCCCAGACAGCCCCCCTGCGGCCCGGCGAGGGTGCGGGGGTGCCCCCGCCTGCAGGGGCCACGCTCCCGTCCGAGAGGAAGAAGCTGCGGGTAGAGGAGCTGAGTGGCCGGGAGCGGGCAGGGCCTCTGGGGACCCCCGAGCAGGCTGCCGCCCCGCCATTGTGGGACCGGGACTGTGACCCCGGGGACACGCCCTGGGGGCTGTGCGGGGGCGCCGCCTGCATGGCGGGGGGCCGGCCCAGGCCGTCGGAGGCCCCCGCGGCCTGCCCCACGGTGGCGTCTGTGGCCCCAGGGCTGTCGAGGTCGGGGGACCAGGAGGCGTCGGCTGCTGCCATCCCCGGGCGGCCCCCCAGGCCGGCCAGCCAGCCCCGGGCCCCCGACACCCTCGCCACCCCGGCGGACACGTCCTTCCCCCCCAAGTATCTGCTCAGGCTGCCCCCGGGACGGACTCGCCCGCCAGTGCCCGGTGCCCAGGGCCCGGGCCCAGGCCCGGACGCGGCCGGCGGGAGCGGACGGCCCGAGGAACCGGCCCCCTTCGCTCACTCGGGGCTGGGGACACCCCCGCCTCCAGGGGCAGCCTCAGGCCCAGCCCCGGCTGCAGCAGGCGGCTTCGGGGAGGGCCCCAACGGGCCCAGGCCGTGGGCCAGGAGGAAAGGGGTGCAGGGGGAAGAGAGAGGGGGCGTGAGCACCAGCACCCCAGCAGCTGCGGAGGCCCCTGGCCTGACCTCCGGGGCCCCCGGGGAGATGGGCTCCTTCCCGCACACCCCGACCTGCGACGAGCAGGGGAGCGAGACCCCCGATGCGGGGCGCCCTGGCCGTGTCCCCAGCCCCTGGGCGCCCCACCGAAAGCTGGAGGGGACCCCTGAGCACGCCCCAAAGGTGCCTCCCGCAGCGCCCCCGGCTGGGCCCGGCCCGGTCCCCTCCGCCCCCGTGCCCGCGGGCTGGCCTGCGCTGGCCCTGTGCCCCCAGGCGGACCCTCCCGGGGACCGTGGGGCCGGGGGCCGCTTCCCCTCGCTGCGGGCCGAGCCCCGGCTCACGTGGTGCTGCCTGAGCCGCAGCCTCCCGCTGCCCGCGGAGCAGGAGGGGCGGGCCGCGTCCGTGTACTTGGCGCTGCACGCCCCTGGAGGCAGTGCCCCCGACGAGGGCCCGGGCGCCCCGCCGGTGAGCACAGCGGTGTCGGGAGGGAGGACCAGGACCGGCCACGGAGCAGGAGAGCGGGCGCAGACGGCGAAGGTAACACCCCACTTCGCCCCCACACCGCGGGGCAGAGGGCACGGGCGTCGCGGGCGGGACTCGCAGAGATGGGGAGGGAGCGTGAAGCCGTCCCCGTCCCATCTGCTGTCCCTCGGGACGGCTTCTCGCCCGGCTCCTGAGGGAGCTCGGGGCTGCCCCGTGTAGGACAGAGAACAATGCAGAACAATAATACAGAACAAAAGAAAACCCTGAAAAAGCATGTTTCAAAGCAAAGAATTATTGTACCCAAGCCCCTGGGTGAGATATTTTTCATAACTAGAAATAAAATGTAACTCTGAGTGTCCTGGTAGCCCGGGCAAAAAGTGAAATGAAACGCTGACCAGCAAAGCACTGTGGGTCATCTAAGGTTAGACACTCATGAAGAGAGAGACTCCGGGCAAAAGTGAAACAAAGCCAAACCCCCAAACCGCCACCACCAACAAACACCCTTCAGAGAAGAGAGTTGTTATATCAGGGACTCCTGAGAAGTAATTCCTGGGATCAGATCCGACCCACCTCGGAGTCCCTTGGGGGCAGTGACCAGAAGCGAGCGGAGCCGGGCGCTCTGGAGGGATCTCACGTGGTGACTAAAGTTTCTGGTCCCATCTGGAGAGCGATTCCGTGCCTCTGGGTCCTTCGGTTGGGACGACTCCAGCCAGGGGGCCCGACGAGGGCCCTGGAGCTCGGAGCAGTGACAGGGCCAGCGCCTTGCGGGCTGCCCTCCTCCAGGCAGGTGGGGCCCAAGGGGGCAGGAGAACTTTCTCCATCCCGAGTAGGGTGAAGGAGCCGGGCCGAGGGGAGGGGGATCTCAAGGCCAGGTTAGCCCCACTTCCTGCAAAATGCAGGCGGGTACTGGACACGGGGCGCCCGGAGAGGGAGAGTTGGGGGGCACGGTGTTCCCTAGGCCCTCCGTTAGCACCAAAGGTCTGGGTGTGCCTCTGTGCGTCCAGCCCAGGCGGGGTTCTAGAAGGTTCTTCCGAAAAGAGCTTAGGGTGCTGGACCCCCAGGTGGGCACCCTGACCACGGGGAACCCTCCGCCTCGTTCCTGCCACGGGCGCTCGAGCGTCACGATGCCAACGTGTCTGGTCTTT
>PVKZ01009305.1:0-11617 GCA_004027375.1 Macroglossus sobrinus
TCTCTCTCTCTCTCTCTCTCTCTCTCTCTCTCTCTCTCTCTCTCTCTCACACACACACACACACACACACACGCACACATGCATGCACACTCTCACACACACACCACAGCTCACTTAGTATACACTATTCACAGCTAGAAAGCCACAAATATAGTCTCATAGTAGCTTGACCACATCTGCTATCACTAAAGAATGAAGATTGCTCTGACTAGAAAATTGTTGGCAGGGAACCAGACCCAGGAACTAACTTTGCTGTGTTCCATCTATGGTACAAGGAGGCTATTGAAGGTCGCTTTCGTATATTTAATTTTGGAAGTGAATGTATGACTAATGTCAATATCCAAATAAAATGATGTACAAATTATACATTTGGTCTGCACTATTATCTTATTTTTTTTCTCCCAGAGAATTCTGGTAAATTTAGAGATTGCCAACTCTTTCTTGGCCCTCTGTGTAACTACTACTTTATGGAAACATTCAAAACTTTTTTATTGAAAGCCAAATACATCTCCCAGATCAACTATATCCAGTGCTCTCCTCTAATCTTCTGCTTTATGGTCCAGTCAAGATGGTGCCTAAAAGGCACCCACTGCCATCAGTGCAAAAAACATGGTTTACTTTCAAACTGAGCTGCACTGGTTTATGTATGCCTCCACAGAATTCTAGAAATAAGTGTAAATGTGAGGCCCTGTGTTACTCATTCACCTTGGAATATTCTGTGTCATCCGTCCCTCTACATTTCCTTCACCTCACATGTAATCACCATGAGTTATTTATAAATAAGGGCTTTTTACTATCAAGTAAGTAATTTGTGCTAAAGGTGAAATTTTTAGCTATTTTGGGTTAAAAGAAAAATAAAATTGGGAGAAGAATTAATAATGTAAATAACTACCATTTATTGAGTAAACACTATGAGCTAGTTCTTTGCATGGATTGGTCTTATTTGTCCTTAAAATATGTTATAATAGATAAGATTTATTAACCCAACTTACAGAACAGAATAACTTAGAAAATCAAGGTTCTCTAGCTAGTAGATGGCATATCAAGGTTTCTGAACATATTTGAATGGTTTCAAAATCTACTATTAGAGTCAGTAGGAAAAAGAGATAGCAGGTAAAGGAAAATCATAACTTCAATGAATTGAGTGTTAGTGGGCACTAAAGGGGAAAGGTCTCTAAGCATTATCAATTCAGTTTTTTAAGTGAACTCTGGGGCTGGGCTCTTTGTCAACATGCACATCTAGAAAAGGATGAACTTATTACCTTGCCCTCCAGAAATGAACGTTGAACTTATGAGACTCTTCCAAGTAAAATCCATAGACATCTCTGATTTCTCGGGTTAGCATCCTCCCCTCAACACTGGCAAAAACTATCTTGCTCCTACACATGGACAGCTTTCTGTCCAGAGGTTTTGGGAGCAAGAGGTGCTTTTTTCTTCTCTTATAGATCAGAGATTTATTAACTCCCTTGCCTGGGTATTTCTGCTGTGCAATAACTACCTGGCAAACTTATATGCAAATATGTACATAATAAAACATTCTCTCTCTCTCCCTTCCCTCTCCCTCTCTCTCTCTCTCTCTCTCTCTCTCTCTCTCTCTCTCTCTCTCTCTCTCTCTCTCTCTCTCTCTCACACACACACACACACACATACACACACACACACACACACCACATGCACTCACACACACACAAACTCACAAACACTCGCATACACAAAAAGATGAACACACTCTTAAACTAATCCTGAGCCTATTCAACAGGCAAATTCTGTGGTAGTGGGAATCATATTCCCATATTGACCTGTGGGGATTATTAAAATGAATATCCCCTAGTTCTTTGCCTCAGTAGCAACATTCTTGTTAGTAGATAACAGGTCAATACATAAATGACGTTATGTTATGTTAAATGCTGCACTGTTGTACAATATCCCAGGGACACAAAAAAATTAAAAGATGCTAATTTTTTATTACTTTCAGGAATTAGAGAAGATTCATTCACAGCTTTAGATTCAGTTTTACTTAAATTTGCTAGGTGTTGGATCTATTCATACCCTAAGGTAGGCACAATTTCAGAACATAGGTGTGATTTCATATGTTAGTTATTGGTATTATAGGTTATAAGAAAGATGAACATGATTCAGCTGAAAATCCAAGGGCAATTTACTGGAAGAATATCAGGGAATCACTGAACAAAGAGGAGTCTGGAGGTATGGGATTGGAAACCAAGCCATTCCATAAAATTAGGAGGCATCAAAAATAGCAGCGGTCTCATAACAGAAAGTGAATGAAGAAAATTCTAAGAGAAACCATCTACTTAACTTCCCTCACGTCACATGACTGTATCAGATTCATGAGACAAATCCCTATATTTATGCTATATCGAAATACAGACAACGATATGTCAGCTGTTCTCATTTGAACTTTGGATTCTTTAACACCTGACTGCACTTTAAGAACCACTGGGTATAGTAATTTTCCTAAAGCAAGGGGCTACATGAAAGGAATGAAAAGGAATGCCATAAAATGTAAGTATACACTACTTTTTGAAATATCAGTTCTTTCAAATATCTACAAAAAATAAATTCATGGACAATATTGCCTATGATGAATCTCTGAATAATACTGTGTATTGAGAGAGTTACTCAATTACCCTCAAGAAAGAGGACAAACTCTAATGTTTGTAAATTAACTGCTTCTACCATTACCTCCACAGTACAGATTAGAAGTCTTTCCATATTTCCAGGACATTGATAAGAAAGATCTTAAAGAAAGTGAGATCCTCCTCCTTAACAGGAACTCGATGATACTTGCTAAGAGAATGCCTTCTATCAATGATACCCACTTCCATCCCCCGTTCTTTCTCTTGCTAGGAATACCAGGACTGGAAACTATACATGTCTGGATTGCTTTCCCATTCTGTATTGTGTACCTGATTGCCCTTGTGGGGAACATCACCATTCTCTTTGTGATCAAAACTGAACAGAGTCTCCACCAGCCCATGTTCTATTTCCTGGCCATGTTGTCTATGATTGATCTGGGTCTGTCCACATCCACTATCCCCAAAATGCTGGGCATCTTCTGGTTCAACCTGAGAGAAATCAACTTTAGCAGCTGCCTTGCTCAGATGTTCTTTATCCATATGTTTACCGGCATGGACACTGTTCTACTGGTGGTCATGGCTTATGACCGCTTTGTTGCCATCTGCAATCCTCTCCAGTACACTGTGATCCTCACCAACAAAACTATCAGCATTCTAGCCTCTGTTATTGTTGGAAGAAATTTGATCCTTGTGACTCCATTTGTGTTTCTCATTCTGAGGCTGCCCTTCTGTGGACATCACATCATCCCTCACACATACTGTGAGCACATGGGTCTTGCCAGGTTGGCCTGTGCACCCATCAAGGTCAACATTATCTATGGGCTCATGGTGATTTCTAATATCATTGTAGATATCCTCCTGATCACTTCTTCCTATGTGCTTATCCTTCAGGCTGTATTCCGTCTTCCTTCTCAGGAAGCTCGACTAAAGGCTCTCAGTACCTGTGGTTCTCATGTCTGTGTCATGTTGTGCTTTTACACACCAGCATTTTTTTCTTTTATGACACACCGCTTTGGTCAGAATATTCCTCACTATATCCACATTCTTTTGGCTAATCTATACGTGGTAGTTCCACCTGCCCTTAATCCGTTCATCTATGGGGTCAGGACCAAGCAAATCCGAGAAAGGGTTGTAAAGATATTTGTACAGAAATAATAGATCTTTGTAAAGATTGAAATAATGTATCCACATACTACCCAAATTTAATCTGATCTCTCTTTAAAATTTTTTATTGTATTAGATACTAGTGGCCAGATTTTTCATTTTTATTGGAAGTGGTTTAGGGTTGACAGATAAAGCCAAGCTACCTTTGCTACTCATTCTGCCCACCCACCCACATGTAACTGGACAAAGGAAAAAGGCTAATGGAAAGAAATATATCCTAGTGACAGCAGTGTTTTGAGACCAGAATGGCTCATGGAAAAGGGTATGAACTCTCCTCATTTCTCTATATCTTCTCTTCAAGTAAGTTTAGACCCTGAAGGAATACTAGTCTAATAGTTTCATTTTGTAGATCAAGTAAATAAAGTTTAAGCCGTGACTTAGTGGCAGTGTAGAACATCTTTCATTCCACAGATTTGTAATCTTTACATTAACCCTCAAATTTTGTTTTTCTTCTCTAGAATAATTGACTTATTTTTTTTAATGTTCCTTCGGTTTTGTTTTACTGTTATTATTGCTCTTTTTTTTTTCTAACTTCTCTTTCTCCTGAGTCAGTGTTAAATAAGGCCAGGTGAAGTAGCAGCATTACTTGTATAAATGGGAATGTTCTTCCCACTCTGCTTCACCCGTACTTCAAGCTGATGACACTGTGCAGAAGGAAGCAATGAAGTCAGAACTGAAAGAGATCATCTTCTAGAAATACAATGATTAGGACCTAAATACTTTGGTCAAAATATGTGTTTTTCATTATTAATATTTTTAAAATGTTTAAAGTTTTTAATTAAGTTTATTGGGGTGACATTCGTTAATAAAATTATATAGGTTTCAATTGTGTGATTCAGTACGTCATCTGTATATTGCATTGTGTGATCACCACCCAAAGTCAAATCTCTTTCCTTTGCCATATGTTGGACCCTCTTTACCCTTATCTACCTCTCCACCTTCCGCCTTTGCCTCGGGTAACCACTAAACTGTTGTCTGTGTCTATGAGTTTTTGTTTGTCTTATTCATTTATTGCTTTCAATTTTATATCCCACATCACATGGTTCATAACTTTTTCTGTCTTATTTATTTCACGTAGCATGATAATCTTGAGATCCATCCATGATGTAGCAAACAGCAGTATTTGATCTTTTCTTATGGATAAGTAGCATTGTATATATGTACCATATCTTTATCTAATAACTTATCAAGGGACATTTTGGTTGTTTCCATGACTGGGCCACTATAAATAATGCTACAGTAAAAAACAGGGTGCATATACCATTATGCTTGTTTTCAAAATTTTAGGGTAGATACTCAGAAGGTGAATTCCTAGCTCATATGGTAATTCTATTCTTAATTTTTTGAGGAATGTCATACTATTTTCCATAGTGGCTGAACCAATTTACCTCCCTACCAGCCATGTCTAAGGACAGATACCTTTTTCCCCATAACCTCTTTAACATTTGTTATTACTATCTTGTTGATAATAGCCATTCTTACAAGTGTGAGGTGGTATCTTATTGTGGTTTTAATTTATAGTTCCCTAAGAACTAGTGATGTTGACCATTTGTAAGTCTTCTTGGGTGAAGTATCTGTTCAGGTCCTCTGACCATTTTTTAATTGGATTGTTTGCTTTTTTGTTGGTGAGTTGTATGAGTTCTATATATATTTTGGATATTAACTCCTTATTGGAGGTATTGTTTGCAAATATCATCTCTCATTTAGTTGGTTGTTTGTTTTATTGATGGTTTCTTTTGCTGCACAGAAGATTTTTAATTTAACATGAACAGGAAATAATTATTATACACATTTTCCTAAATGATCTGATTAAGCCTGCATTTGTGGTCATCACCATTGAAGCATGAAAAGAGCCTTTGAGAGGGTCATTGGAAGTTGTTATTCACGGGCAACACAATGGATGACACAGCACACTAATGATGCAATCAGCATTAAATAAATGGAATTTGAAAATGCTGGAGGCAAGATGATCTATATTGTCTTTAAAAGCCATCGCTTTCTAAGTAATAATAGTGCTATTACCTTCTATTGTAGCAGAAATAAAATGTCCAGAAAAGGCCTGTATTGATAATAATAAAAAAAAAACATGAATAGAGAGTTTATGAAACTTAACAGAAGTAAGAAAGTGCCTGAACCCCAGAAAGAATCTTTGTGTCCAGTAATTAGACAACAACCGAATATATAATTAATTCATTTCTACCCATTATTCCAAGGCATAAATAAACTATTAGATATTGTATAGTTCCCTGAATTTTGTAACACAGTTTTTAGTCATATTATCAGTGACTCCACAAAAATACTTGCCCCAAACATTATATACAGCAGTAGGGCAGTTCCTGCATACATTTTTACATTCAGCCTCTGAATGCCCGATTTCTAACTTCCCATTTCACTCTTGTGGTTGTGTCAAATTAATACTGCTCTAAAGCACAGCCTCATTTTCTATAAATAATCTGTATTTTGTTTGAGTTTTAATTTGTGTATGAACCTGTTTGTATGTGTATGCACATGCACATGCTTATGTTTGTGTTAAGTATGACATGAATTTACTAGTATCTGATAATATTAAATGCATTTACAAACAGGTTTAATAGTAAATATATGTGATGTGAGAAAAAATACATATATTCAAAAAGAAAAATAATTGAGGAAATGGTGACAAGAGAAAAATATGGTGACTCTAGCATTAATTATATTCTATTAGATTAAATATTCCAAGATAAGGCCATTTTTCATAAACCTCTTTTACTCTCCCAGATACTCTTTCTCATTTAGAACCTTTTACGTGTTGCAGGATAATTTACAGAGTATAAAAATCAGGCTTCCTCATTTGATATTAGATGTTAATCTGTAACTTTAATTATCCATCAGCATTTTGGGAGCAGAGATACTAAGTTTAACAAAGAAGTAAACTTCTATGAAGTTTAATCCAGATACAATATCTTCTCAAATCTGTACCAATGGGTTTATCAATCCATAACTCATGCTATTTAGTCAGAGTTTTGATATTATCCTGGTAAAAAAAAACTTGTAAAAATTCTAGATGCCTGTAGAATTTTCCATTTCCAGGTGCCAAATTTAGAGAAAATGCTCAATAGTTTTTAAAGTGGCTTAATGGTGTTATACTGCTACCAACAAAGTATAAGAATTCTAATTGTTTCATGTTTTCACCACCATCTGGTTTTTGGGGTCTTTTTAATTTTAGCTACTCTAGTGAGTGAGAATCATTATAATGTTGACTGTGCTTTCAGTACTTATTAACTATGTTAAATTCTACTTTTGTGAAATGTATGTTAGTTCTTTTCAAGTAACTACAAAGTTAGCTACTTCGAGATATATTTGAGTGTAGTTCAAAAGCCTTTGAGAAATTTGAGTTCAAAGAAAAAACTTCCTATGACAAAAATAAAGCATAAGACCAGTAAAATTGTACATTTATAACATGTATATATACATATTATGTGTATATACATATATGAACACACATATGTACATATGTTAAGTATATGTTTTGTATGGCATATAATTATTTAAAGTAAAATTAGGTTTAAATGCAGAAGTCTGAAAAAAAAGGTAAGGCTGCTTATTGACTATCATAGTTTTGGAAAAAATAGTGGCAAACTCAAGTGGGTCCCTTAAACTATGGCAAAGTATAGGCACAGTGTAGGGAAACCATAAGGGACCAAAACAGGAATAACAAATGTAAGGAATATTTGTAACTCCTTGGCCTGAAGAGAAGGCATTCCTGGAATCTAGAGATTCAGAAAGCAATGTGAAAATACTTAGATGCAAGAGTAGGAATTTATTTTGAGGGACTCACCCAGCCCATGGTGACCTGCAAGGAGAAAGCAAGTAGAAATCAGAATAAATATTTTGACTTTACTTCCCTCCTATCCTCCTGCTGATACTCTCCATTTTCTGAAGCCACCCAGATGCCAAAAGACAAGGGAGGTGACCCACGCAGCTCACACCTGTAAGTCCTTAGGATACAGAGTGTGGAGTGGTCCTAGAGAGGCATAGAGAAGGTAGCCTGCATGCTGGCCCACATAAATAAAGAGCTGGTGGAAAACCTGAATGAAACTTGAAGCCAGCATTTTTATATATTCTCCTTTCAGTTATTATTTTATACTATTTTTTTCAGGGTGATATCTGTGATATTAGTTACTGTTTCTCTTTTTGTTCTCAGAGTTCTCTTAGAAGAGATTTGAGTTACTTTGATTGATTTAGCTTATCTATATTGAGTACCTAATATGTGTTATCAAATTCACAGCAAAATTTTAGTAAATATAGGTGAAAACAAGAAATAATTGCTTGTTATATGAGCATTACTGATATCTAGCAGTCAAACTAAATACATTTCCTGAACAAATAAGAGTTGTTTCTATGAGCCATCTAGTGAACTAAAACATAATTGCTGTTATTGTATTCAAATTCAACACCAAAAAAATCTATTTTAAATAAGTAATAAAAATAATATCCATTTTAATAATATCTTGTACCTATTGTCAAATGCTGCTGTTTTAGTTAAAAGCATCATCTCACTCAATTCAGAGGAAAACTATGAAATATAAATTGTCATTTTCATTACCCTTATGAATCTATAGAGGTAACATGAAGCTCAGAGGTTAATAAATATCTTCACATCTTTCAACTATTAAATTTCAGGAAAGTTATTTAAATTTGTTATGTGACCCAAATTATTTACTTTAGAGATAATGCTATACAATAATTATAACCTATTTTTATTAATTTTTAATAAATGGTTACTGAGTACTTTCTAGGCATTATCCTATATCATTAAAGCAATCCCACAAGTTAATATAACTTTTTCTCAATTTGCCTGTGAGAAAACCAAGGTTTAGAATAACAAATTAAATTGTCCAAAGTCACAGAACAAATAGGTGGACATGCTTTTTGTATATATGCTAATCTGCTTTCCTTTGTATGAATGTTATTTATTCTCACATTCTATTAATTAATATTCTACAGAATGTTAGAAGCACTATATTCTCATAAAACATCATCAGTGTAATTCATAAGACAGCCATAGCTCAGATTGAGAGACTTAAGTTAGAATTCTGGTTCTGACATTTTCTAAATGTACAGATATTTCCAAGCTGACTTTGAGAAAATGCTGTTGTTGTTTTTTTCCTATAAGCTCTTTCTCTGCCTTTACTGCCTATCTGTCAAAAGTAGCTGTTCACCTGGTACCAGAGTGAGGTTTAAAGTGTAAGTGGGAGACCAGGATGCCTCTGACTGACTAGACTCTTGGGACCTAGCTGGAGAGGGTTTTTGCTGGAGTGCGCAAAGTGCAAATCATCTGTAACCAGAAGGTGTCTCTGACCAGAAAGGATAGAACCATCCATAGGGATATTGATATTTTCTGTCCCATTACCACAGGACACAACCCATTCATTGTGTGGTGGCCCTTCCCAGAGGATTAGCATTCTCGTATAACCCATTGGCCCTGACTATGGAGAACTCAGTCACATGCAGGTTGCAGTCTGTGCATCCAGTTCTTCACAAACGATTTCTCAGATGTTGGGCAGAGGTAAGTGAGTCAGCTCTTGGTCTTGCTGGAAGAAGGTTCACAATGGTGGTGACTAGAGTGATTCACGGAGTGATGGCACTTCAGTGACTCAGCTACAGTCTCTGTAGCTAAGACCCTCTCCAAGCGACACAGCAAGAGTGAGAGAGAGGAGTTGTACTGAGAATAATCTGCATTCACAGCTGCACATCAGTCACTAACACAGAAGCATTCTGCACAACACTCACTGTGCTAAATAAACAAACTGATAGGAACATATCTGTAGACATAAACATGTGAATAAAGAATGTTATATGCAAACATGAGAAATAATAGCAATGGTTACTCTCATCAGCTGGCACAAATGAGGTCTTTTCTTCCTACCTCCTTCTATTTTGTCACCTCTGTGCAAGACTTCTTACATTGGACACAGTCACCCTAGTGGAAAATAGTTACTGCAGACATGAGAATGAGAGACAAAGGGATTAAGAGATGGGAAGCCTGGGAACCCGAATAAAGAAGTTATTTAATTCTTCTGCAAAGGAAGGAAGCCAGTCCCTGGGAAAAGCTCACCATAGTTTACCCTTGGAATTGAGTGTCTGAAAGGGAAGAGAGGCATTCAGAAAGGCAGAAGAAGAGAGAACCCCAGAGTTATGGTGAAGATAAATTTAGATAAATTATACATCATGGAAGTATATTAAACAAATAAGATAATTAAGTAGACAAAACGTGAAGATAACTGCTTCAGCTGTGGCCGTAGTAATGATTAGTGGTTACAGCAGAGTGATCTAGACAGACAATAATTTTTGGCACTGCCTATAATCTTATTGACCAGGAGCACTCTGAATATGTAATGTATGTGGAATACCAAAGCACCTTTTAGGAAGTTTTCCTACAAAGACTATTTAAAAATAAAAGAATTACGATGAGAGTGGAAACCTTGTGTGAGGCCAAGAAACTAAATTCTAGCATGACTAGATTTTAACTCCATGATTTGGGGGACTTTGACTCAATTTGGAGCAGGTCTTAACAGATGGTAAGAACTCTATAAATACTTGTCAAATGAACTAAAGGTTAATAACTGGAAACATCTGTAAGATAACAGATGAGGGCAGAGAGTGGTAGTGATGGTAAGTTTGCAGATAATCTTAAATATAGAAGAAGAACAATATAAGTCTATGGCAGCAGTTATCAGAACATGTAAAAATCTACGTGGTTTTAAGACCTTTGTACATGAGCTAATATTTTATTGCAAGAACAATATAACAACTCTCACCAGGTTAATAACCTCCACCACCAGCCTGCCCTAAGTGCCACCATGAGGAGTGAACAGAGAACTTCTCAAACTATGTATAAACCCTCAATCCCTCTCCCCTAGTTCTGCACAGAGCCACCTGCCCATTCTCTTACCATGAGAATCTCTGTTCCTCAATCACATTTAATAATGGGTTTATATTGACCAGTCATATGTTTTTAAAAGGAAAAATATTGAGAGTCATTGGTGAAGAGAGATGAATTATACAAAAAGGTTAAGATAAAAGATTATATCTATCTTAATTAATTCAGTAGTTGTGAAGAGGAAGAAAAATAGATTTGATAACTATTTAGAAGACTAATACGACTAAACACTTGCAAAGTAGACTTCTTCCAATCAGTCACTGATAGTACAAAATAACAACCTTCAACCTGAACATCTGTTAACCTTCCAACCGATATGACTACAAATGCGCTTGCTGCATTTTTTTGACAGTGCAACAAGAGCGATATTTTTGAAATGCCAATTTGATCCAGTTACACTACAGCTTAACATACTACAGTTTCTTCCTACTGTTTATAGGATATGGGTAAAATCCCATAAAGTTAAATACAAGAACCCCTACATGGTCATATCACTATCTCTGTACTCCCTGTTTATATCAACTAGAAATATTTTCTCAGCTCAATCTCTTCTTCCATTTATTAATGAATTTTCATTGTTCATCTCTCAATTTAGTTAAAAATTTCTCAAGAAGTATCTGCATGAAGACACAACATAAGACTTTGTAGATCTAAGAGGGACCACTGTGTTGTTGAAATTATATAACAGTCCCCAGAATGTCTAAATTTCTTAATTCCATTCCTTACCTCAGATCCAAACATTGACTGTCTAAGCTTTCACCATGAGTTCTCCTCTAAATAGAATATTTCTTAATATTTCAGGTCTACTTTGCAAGAATGTATCATTTTCTTGAACCATCATATCAGTTAAGTCAGCTCCACCTCAATCACCATTCAGAAATATTTTACACACACACACACACACACACACACACACACACACACACACACACAC
>PVKZ01009306.1:0-11615 GCA_004027375.1 Macroglossus sobrinus
TGAGTTTTCCCCTATAAGTAACTATCCGGGTTTTTTTTCCTGCTTTTAATATTCTTTTGTTGTATTTAACCTTTGGCATTTTAATTATGATGTGTCTTGGTGTGGGCCTCTTTGGATCCCTGATTTTTGGAATTCTCTGAGCCCCCTGGGGTTTTATGTCCATTCCCTTCACTGGGTTAGGAAAGTTTTCCATCATTATTTCTTCAAACAGCTGTTCAACATCTTGATTTTCTTCAGTTACGCCGATCAGACGAATATTTGGAGTCTTAATGGTGTCCCATGTGCTCCTTAAATTATTTTTATAGTCTTGGCATCTTTTTTCTTGCCCTTCTGATTGAGTGTCTTTGGCTTTCCTGTCCTCTAGATAGGGCATTTGATCCTCTTCTTTAATCACTTTGTTTATTCCATGTAATATACTTCTCATGTAGGATAATGTGTTCATTTCTGACTGGTTCCCTTTTATAATTTCAGTTTCTACTTTTACGTTTTTTATCTCTTCATTGAAGTTCTTACTGAATTTATTTACACTTCCCAAAAGTCCACTAAGCATCTTTATAACCAGTGTTTTGAACTCTGCATCTGTTAGGTTACTTGACTACATTATATCTGGATCTCTCTTCTTTCTCTCATATGGTTTCTGCTTCTTTGTTTTTCCATTTTGGCTGCCTTTCCGCATCTGTTTCTATGCCCTCCTAAGTCTGCTGGTCTTATTACTGTGGACTTGTGAAGTAGGTGTCCAGTGGCACAGTCTTGAGAGGGGTTCAGCTACAGGCCAAATTTAGCTCATGCCTCTGCCCCTCTGGGGCCACCTGTTAAGATTCAGCCAGCAATCCACAGATGCTGTGCTTATAGTTGGCTTAAAAGGCCAGACCAGAAACCAAGGCTGCCTCCAGTATGAGTCTCAGCAAGGAGCACCTGACTCGCTGAGAATACAGCTGGATGTGGCTTGGGTGAGGCCTCAGTTGGGATTGGCAGGGTTTCAGGGAATCCTTTGGGTGGAGTGACCTCTATTATCCAGTCTGATGACCTCATGGCAATGGTGGTGCTGTGTCCAGGCACTATGTTGGGGGAAGGCTCAACAGGGAACAATGGATACCGCCAACACTTCTGCACAGAGCGAATCTCGCCTTGGCCCTCACGCTGACAATGTCTCTCTGTTAATCCCTGGTGCCCCTATGAGCAGCCAAATCGGCACTGGTACTCAGAGCAAGCAGGTCCTTCACTGCGAAAATCCACTCGAGGATGCTGCCCCTTTAAGAAGTGTCTGCTGCTGCCACAGCCTGTGTCACTCAGCTGCTTGGGACTGGGTAGCTCCATGTCCTCACCCCATCTACCTTTTGCCATTGCGGAGTTCTTCCTTGGATTTCTCCCTAGTTGTATGGCTTGTTCCTCTAGATCCCAGGTGATTTTTCCTTGCTGCTGCTCCTTGTTTCCATCTCAACTTGATTTGGTCGCCAGAAGGATGAATAGAGCTTCTATCATCTATGCCATTTTTTTTTCTCTTCACAAGTCTCTCTTCTTAATGCAAACTCCATAGCTTAAATCCCAACCAGAGAGAATGATACAGAGCAAGGGACTATATATTAAAATACTAATTTGCATGAGACTATATTCTATGATGAACTCTGCATCCTTACAAATTTATGCCAAATATTTATTGGCAGGGAAAATGAACTAAGGCTCTTTCAGGCCAATGAAATGGTAGTTTTGTCTTAAGAAGGTGCAATATATATATATAATGGGTAAAACATATCCAGTACTTGTCACAGTAGGCCAGTGGGGGAAAAAAACAACAAATACCAAAAGTGTCATTTTTCAATAATCCTTTCCTTATAGGTCAGTTACAAAATTATATAAAAATAAAACTACTTGTATATTAGAAATATACTTCCATTCACCCATGGATCTAACAGACTTCAAAATAGAAATACAAAAATTTTACTGACTAAAGGGGAAAAAAACTTATTAAATTTAGTAACTGTTTCTTAAACAGTACCTACAGAATTGTCACTTCAAAATTTACTTACAAAAGTATAACTCCATACTACAGAGAACCATTTAAAGAATAAGTCAGTAATAAAAACCATATGTGTATAACATTTATGACATTTCTTTCATGTCTTGACATTTCTAGAATACCCTACTTGGCTAATTTTCACTGGGCTACCCATATTACTTATACTGATATAATTTCTTTCCGATGCAGTTTTCACACTACTTTGAAACTATTTGTTAAAATTAAAAAAAATTCTCTCATTTTTTCAGTTATACAATTTCTATCCAGTGTGCATTCTCACATGGTTTTGTAGGGCTTTGAGACCAGTGAAGTTTTTTCTATATTGTTTACATTCAATAGAACTTTATCCACTTTTTTTTGTGTGTGGCTTCCCAAGGAAACCAGACAACTCAAGGCTTTTCCACATTCTTTACATATACAGTATATCTCCAGTGTGTATCCTTACATGTCCACAAAAGGTTCTCCGCATTCTTATATTCATAGACATTCCCTTAGGTATGAGTTCTTTCATGATTTCGTAAGGAACTGGGACGACTGAAGGCTTTACTACAATTTTTACACTGATAGGGTTTCTCTCCTGTGTGAGTTCTTTCATGTGTTCGTAACGAACTAGGACAATCAAAGGCTTTCCCACATTCCTTACATTTACAAGGTCCATCTCCAGTGTGTTTTATCATATGTCTTTGGACATTAGAGAGAGAAATGAAGGCTTTCCCACATTCCTGACATCCATAGGGTTTCTCTCCACTATGAGCTTTTTCATGTTTTTGAATGGAGCTGAGATAAGTGAAGGCTTTCCCACATTGCTTACATTCATAGGGTTTCTCGCCAGTATGACTTCTTTCATGTTTTTGAAGGGAACAGGGAAAACTGAAGGCTTTACCACATTCCTTACATTCATGAGGTTTTTTTCTAGTGTGAATTCTTTCATGATTTTGAAGGGACCTGGGAGTACTGAAGGCTTTACCACATTCTTTACATTCATATGGCTTTTCTCCACTATGTGTGCTTTCATGGTATTGGAAGTAATTGGGACAATCAAAGACCTTCCCACACTCTTTACATTTATAAGGCCCATCTCCAGTGTGCTTCATCATGTGTCTTCGAAAGTTGGTAAGAGAACTCAAGGCTTTCCCACATTCCTTACATTCATAGGGTTTCTCTCCAGTATGATTTCTTTCATGTTTTCGAAAGTAACTTGGACAACTGAAGGCTTTCCCACATTCTTTACATTCATACAGTTTCTCTCCAGTATGACTTCGTTCATGTTTTCTAAAGTAACTTGGACAGCTGAAGGCTTTACCACATTTTTTACATTCATAGGGCTTTTCTCCACTATGTCGCCTTTCATGACTTCGAAAGGACCTGGGACAACTGAAGGCTTTACCACACTGCTTACATTCATATGGTTTCTCTCCAGTATGAATTCTTTTATGTTTTCGAAAGTAACTTGGACAACTGAAGGCTTTGCCACATTTTTTACATTCATAGGGCTTTTCTCCACTATGTATCCTTTCATGACTTCGAAAGGATGTGGGACAGCTGAAAGCTTTACCACATTGCTTACATTCATAAGGTTTCTCTCCAGTATGAATTCTTTCATGTTTTTTAAAGTAATTGGGACAACTGAAAGCTTTGCCACATTGTTTACATTCATATGGTTTCTCTCCTGTGTGAGCTATTTCATGAATTCGGCAGTAGCTGAGACAACTAAAAGCTTTACCACAGTGCTTACATATGTACGGTTTCACTCCAGTGTGAATCCTTTCATGTCTTCGAATGGATTGCCGATACTTAAAGGCCTTCCCACATTCCTTACATTTATATGGCTTTTCTTCATATTCCTGATACTCATATGGTTTGGCTGTAGTGTGAGATCTCATGTGCCTATTAAAGAATGAAAGATGCATGAATACTTGTCCACATAAACTGCATTCACATAGTTTTATTCCAGTAGTTTTCTTTTTCTTATGATTTGGAATCTGGCTGAAGGTTTCTCCACACTGACTACCTCCTTTACTTTTATCCAGTCTCTCCACTCTGTGACTGCTGTAAAAAGTGAAATGCACATTATTAATGTCTTATTTGTTAATGATTTCATATTAATAGTTATTACAATGACATTTTTTACAAAAGTGTAAGTTTTCAGTGCTTTCTGACTGAAAGTGAATATACTAAGTGCTCTGAAAGAAGGCTCCATCATAGCTATTATCAAAACAGTGCATTCATAAATGGGGTTTCAAATACTATTTCCAAATGCACTATTTTTGAAACATTAAATATCTAAGTCATATCTGAGAAAAAAATTTTTGATGAAAATATTCCAAGACTAAATAAATTTGAAACTTTGGCTGACTTGTTTTAAATGCTGCTTTAAAAATTTTATGACATAGCATGAGGACAATGTCATCCTGGTAGGACATTGCTTTCTCATGTGAATGAGACTCACCTTAAATTTGTCCCAGGCATTTCATAGTGAGCTTCCATGTCATGGTCTTTGCATATTTCCCCTAAAATGCAGACCAGAAAAAAATCATTATAAACTATAAAACTTTATAGAAAAATTGTTGAACAATGAGCTGTGACCATGCCTGGTTTATCTACCAGTGTATTCCTTTTCCACATTTCACTTCCTAGAACTCCACTGATGAGCAAGCAATGCTGGTTTTCTAATCAACTAAGCAAGTAAGTTAGAATGTTTTCATTCTTACCTATTGAAGCCAAGTTCCGGAAGGTTTCCCGCATCACATCTCTGTAGAGTTTCTTCTGTGAAGAATTCAGTAAAGCCCACTCCTCCAGGGTGAACTTCACACTCACATCCTCAAAAGCCACTAAGTCCTAGAACATTCCAAATATGTATAAAGAATGGGTAAGATGAACAGCACTAGGAATCTATACTCAATTCACAAGAAGTTCACATATGACTTCGTTGTCAGAACTATTCATTACTAGTTCTCTCCACACTCCCTTCCTCCTAAATTAAACAGCATCATTAACACATAGAATTTATTGCTATGTTTTTGCAATCACATAAGTATTCATTGCTATCTAATGTCAGGATACAGAGTACCTTGGAGAAATGAGAGAAATGCTATACAAATAAAACAAATATTTCCATTTTAAACACATCAATTCATTGTGAGAAAAACTCATCTCCTTTATTACCCACAATATCATGCATTGAGTCTTGACTGAGTATTACTGGTAGACAGTAATTCACACATGAACTCATAACTTCTTGTTTGAAGAACTGAGCCCATCTTGTGTGATTATATTAAGAGACAAAATCTGAAATCTTTCCCCTGGTTTCCTCCAGACTAAATTTAATTTAGTACCAAATAATACTAATAAAGAATATTTAATGATCCTCGTGGGAAAATTGAAATTTTTTTCTTGGGTAATATCAAATAGAATGAAAGGATAAAAAATGTTCTTAGAAATAATTCAGTGGTCGCCCAGATGTCACCTGTCCAAATAATCTTTTAAACTCCATAAAGTCACCCAAACAGATTCTTCAGAAGTCAACACAAACTACTCCTCCAAACCTAGTAGGAAGAATAAATGTCCGTAAGTGGACAGTCTTCTAAAGCACAAAGTGGTGGCCTACCTAACATACATCAACAGTTTTTAAGCTACAGCATTCCAGATAGTACACCATTACCAGAGAGAGAGAACAGCATACCAAAAAAAAAAAAAGAAAGAAAGAAAAGTATCTTCCATGGGCCAGCAATTTAATATAAGAAGTTGGTCAAAGACAGAGAGGGCATTGTAGAGCAATGGCAAATATCAAGAACACTTGAATATATGGAGCAAGAACAAACTTAGATCTAATTGAAAAAATGCTCTGTATTCCTCTCTATTCCATGGCTAATAGCCAATTCATTGCAGTATGAAAAATAAAACTAGGGCAGTTTTTAGAAGTCATGTATTGATAAAAGCATAGTGAAAATTTTCTCATATGACGAAAACACTAAGTCATAAAGCCAGAGACTAACAAATATATTAAATATATCAAATATATTTAAATATATATCAAATATGTCAAATGTATTAAAATTAAAGTAATTAAAAGAAACAACAAAGCAACAAAAATGTTAGCCATACATGCACTATAAAAGGTATAATCTGCAGTGTAAAACTAAACAGATGCACAATTTAAAAATAGAAAAAGAAGCAAAACATTTAATAGAAGATAACAAATGTACAGAAATTTCCATCATCTTGGCAATGAGGTAATAGAATGAAATGTTCACTAGCTACCATTTCACAATGATTAGAATAAAAATTAGTCAATTTAATAATCCCAAGTATTGAACTGTGTTGAACCATTCAGAACAAATCAAAAAATTATGCACAAATGGAGGGGCAAGTGATACACTTCATTGCTATTGCCTGTAAATTTGAACTGAATCACTACAGTCCAGCAATTATTCAATGATGTCCACAGAATTTTATGTGTATTTGAACTTGGAGACTCATACAAGAGTAGCATGTACTATTATCAAGAGATCTGGAAGATTTGTCAATAGATAAAATAAAGCAAAGTGTATTCCAAAATGTGAATACATTATATATCTATAGCAGTCTATTTTAAGCTGATAGACATTTAAGTTTGAATATAATCTATAAGAACTACATTTTTACCCCTTCATGCTTATGTTATTGATGTCATGTTTTAGATCTTTCTTTGTTTTCTATCTCCTAACTACTTATTATAGTTTGATACTTTTTCCTTCTGATCTTTGTAGTAACTTTTAAAATGTCTGATTTGCTATATTTATTAAATATTTTGCTCTATCTGTGATGTTTTTTCCTTTCTTATATTTTCTTATTTCTGGTTATGGTCTTTCATTTTCTTCTTAAAGAAGACTTTTTCACATTTCTTATAAGGCTGGTTTAACGGTGATGAGCTCCTTCAGTGTTGGCTTGTCTGGTAAACACTATCTCTCTTTTAATTCTCAATGATAACCTTGCTGGCTAAGTTATTCTAAGTCATAGCTTCCTTTCTTTCAGCATTTTAAAAATGTCCTGCCACTTCCGGCTTTTAAAGTTGTTGCTGAGAAATCAGCTGCCTTATAGAGTTTCCTTTGTATGTAACTTGTTGTCTTCCTCTTGTTTCCTTCAGGATTGTCTCTTTAACTTTTTCCATTTTAATTACAATCTGTCTAGGTAAGGGTCTCTTTGAGTTCATCTTGTTTGGAACTCTCTGTGCTTCTTGGACTTGGGTGTTTGTTTCCTTTCCCGTGTTAGGGAAGTTTTTATCTATTCTTTCTTTAAATAAAGCTTCTGTTCCTATCTCCTTTTCTTTTCTTTCTGAGATCCTTACAATGCAAATGTTTGAATGCTTGACATTATCCCAGAGGTCCCTTAAACTAACCTCATTTTTAAAAAATTTTTTTCTTTTTGCTCTGACTGGTTGATTTTCACTAGTGTGGTACAAAATAGGAGGTATCATGGTCCTTGATACCAAAGTATACTACAAAGCCACAATAATCAAAACAGTATGGTACTTGCATAAGAACAGATACATATATAGATCAATAAAATAGAATAGACAGCTCCCAAATTAATCCTTGCTTATATGGTCAATTAATCTACAACAAAGGAGAAAAGGATATACAATGGGGTAAACACAAGTTTCTTCAATAAGTGTTGTTGGCAAAACTGGATAGATATATGTAAAAAAAAATAAAATTGGACTACTTTCTTACACCTAAACAAGTATGAACTCAAAATGGACTAAAGACTTAAATGTAAGACCTGAAACCATGAAACTCCTGGAAGAAAACATAAGCAATAAATTCTTTGACATTGCTCTTAGTAACATCTTTTTAGATATGTCTCCTCAGGCAAAGGCAATAAAAGAAAAAATAAATAAATGGAATTACATCAAACTAAAAAGTGTTTGCACAGCAAAGGAAACCATCAACAAAATGAGAAAACCTACTCAATGGGAAAAAATAGTCACCAATGATACATCTAATAAGGAAGAGATTATTATCCAAACTATATAAGAAACTCATACAATTTAACACCAGAAAAACCCCCAAACAACCAGGTTAAAAAATGGACAGAGGACCTAAATAGGTATTTCTCCAAGGAGGACATACAGATAGCCAACTGATATGAAAAGATGCTCAATGTCACTAATCATCAGGGAAATGTAAATTAAAACCACAATGAGATATCACTGCACACCTGTCAGAACAGTTTACATCAATAAATCAAGAAGCAACAAGTTTTGGTGAGGATGTAAAGAAAAGGGAACTCTCATGCAGTGTTGGTGGGATTGCAAACTGATGCAGCCACCATGGAAAACAGTATGAAGGTTCCTCAAAAAATTAAAACTATAACTACCAGATGACCCAGCAATCCCACTTCTGGGTATTTATTCGAAGAAATAAAAAACACTAATTTGAGAAGATATATGTACCTCCTATGTTCCTTGTAGCATTACTAGTAATAGCTAAGACATGAAAGCAACCTAGATGTCCAACAATATATGATTGGGTAAAGACAATGTCATATATTACATATAAATATAATGGAATATTATTCAGTAATATAAAAGAATAAAATCTTGCTATTTGTGACAACATGGATGAACCTAGAAAGTTATGCTAAGTGAAATACGTCAGACAGAAAATGACAAATACCATATGAATCCAGTTATACGTGGAATCTAAAAAAAAAATGCAAAAGAATAAACAAAATAGGAACAGACCCATAAGTTATAAAGAACAAGCTGGTGGTTGCCAAAGGGGAATGGGTGGGGGATGAGAATTTTAAAATGCCAGAATGGCTGAGTTAACTAAGGTCCTTATTGGTCTCTCTAGATTGCCAATGCAAAAGGCTATTTTCTGGTCCCCCTCCTATAATCTCACCCCCTGCAAAAGTGTCTATCTTTCCTTCAAGGGGAGGTTTTTCTAAAATCAAAATATAATCATTTTACTTCTCTAGTTGAAGCCCTTCCATGACTACTCAGTGTCTCAGGACAGACTACTGTCTTGTCAGTATATTAGTCAAGGCCTTTGAAGCTCTCACTCCTGCCTGAAAAGTATGTGTGTGTGTGTGTGTGTGTGTGTGTGTGTGTGTGTGGTGTGTGTAATATTTTATACTATAATATGTAATATATATTATATGTCATGTATTACATTATGTAATATATGTTGAGAAAAAGAGGGAGAGAGTCTACATTGAAAGAACTACTTGCTTTCTAGTAACATGAGGAAGAAAGTAAAATGTGTCCACTCTTGCCACTCCTAGTCAACACAGTACTGGAATTTTATTTATTTTTATTTTTGTACTGGAATTCTTTGCTAATGCCATTAAATAAGAAAAAGATATAAAAGGTATACAGATTGGAAAGCAAGAAATGAAACTGTCTTTGTGGCATATGACAAGATTATCTAAGGAGAAACTCTCAAAGAATCCACAATAGCAAAGGAAACCCCTGGAACTAATAAGAGAGTAGAAAAAGGCTAAAGGATAAAAGATTAATATACAAAAGGCAATTGTTTTCTATAGATCCCCACAAAAAAAAAAGCTGCACTAATCTTTGACAAACGACCAAAGGCAATTCAAATGGATCACAGATTTACTATAAAATGTACATAAAATGCAAAACTATGAAACCTGTAGAAGACAGCATAGAAAAAAATCTAAGTGACCTTGAGTTTGGTCATTAATTTTTAGATATGACAACAAAAGCAAGATCCAAGATAGGGAAAAAAAAAGTCTAACTACAATAAAATGGAAAACTTCTGCTCAGTAAAACAGTATTAAGAGAATGAAAATACAAGCCATAGACTGGCAGAAAAGCTTTGTAAATCACATAATAAAAAAAAGTGGCATTCAAAACATCAAAAGAACTCTTAAAACTCAACAAAAAGAGGGCAAACAACCCAATTAAAAGTGGGCAAAGATCTGAACACACTTCACCAATGATATACAGAAGGCAAATAACCTCATGAAAAGATGCTCAAAATCATATATTAAAAAATTACAAATAAAAAACAGATATCAGAAAACACTTAATACAATAGCTTAAATTAAAAACACTGAAGATTCAGAAACCAAAATGGCGTAAATAATAGAGACTAGTTCATCCGTGTTGACCAAATCAAAGTTGTGATGGGAACAAGGAGCAGCAGCAAAAAAAAATCACCTGGGATCTAGAGGAACAAGCCATACAACTAGGGAGAAATCCAAGAAAGCACCCTTCAGTGGCAGAAGGTAGACGGAGTGAGGAGGCACTCCTCACTGGGTGACCCAGTCTCAAAAGGCTGAGACAGACACTGCAGCAGCGGCAGCAGCAGACACCTCTTAAAGGGGCCGCATCCGCAAGTGGATTTTTGCAGTGAAGGACCTGCTTGCTCTGAGAATCAGTGTCGATTTGGCTGCGCACAGGGGGCACCAGGGACTAACAGGGAGACATTGTTGTAGTGAGGGCTGAGGCGAGATTCACTCTGTGCAGAAGTGTCGGTGGTATGCATTGTTCCCTGTTAGGCCCTCCCCCAAAACAGTACATGAACACAGCACCACCATTGCCATGAGGTCATCAGACTGGATAACAGAGGTCGCTCCACCCAGAGGATTCCCTGAAATCTCATCTCCCTCAACTCGCGGTCTCACCCAAACCACATCCAGGTGTGTCTTCACCTAGTCAGGTGCCCCTTGCTGAGCAGCACCAAGACTCACATTGGAGGCAGCTGCCTCGGTTTCTGGTGTGGCCTTTTGAGGCAACTATAAGCACAGCATCTGTGGATTGTTTGCTGAATCTTAACAGGTGGCCCCAGAGGGGCAGAGGCATGAGCTAAATTTGGCCTGTAGCTGAACCCCTCTCAAGACTGTGCCACTGGACACCTACTTCACAAGTCCACAGTAATAAGACCAGCAGACTTAGGAGGGCATAGAAACAGATGCGGAAAGGCAGCCAAAATGGAAAAACAAAGAAGCAGAAACCATATGAGAGAAAAGAAGAGAGATCCAGATATAAGGTAGTCAAGTAACCTAACAGATGCAGAGTTCAAAACACTGGTTATAAAGATGCTCAGTGGACTTTTGGGAAGTGTAAATAAATTCAGTAAGAACTTCAACGAAGAGATAAAAAACGTAAAAGTAGAAACTGAAATTATAAAAGGGAACCAGTCAGAAATGAACACATTATCCTACATGAGAAGTATATTACATGGAATAAACAAAGTGATTAAAGAAGAGGATCAAATGCCCTATCTAGAGGACAGGAAAGCCAAAGACACTCAATCAGAAGGGCAAGAAAAAAGATGCCAAGACTATAAAAATAATTTAAGGAGCACATGGGACACCATTAAGACTCCAAATATTCGTCTGATCGGCGTAACTGAAGAAAATCAAGATGTTGAACAGCTGTTTGAAGAAATAATGATGGAAAACTTTCCTAACCCAGTGAAGGGAATGGACATAAAACCCCAGGGGGCTCAGAGAATTCCAAAAATCAGGGATCCAAAGAGGCCCACACCAAGACACATCATAATTAAAATGCCAAAGGTTAAATACAACAAAAGAATATTAAAAGCAGGAAAAAAAACCCGGATAGTTACTTATAGGGGAAAACTCA
>PVKZ01009307.1:0-11607 GCA_004027375.1 Macroglossus sobrinus
TCGCAACCTATGGGGGCAGAGGATACAGGGGTGATCAGATTCACAGGGCTCTGAGGGCCCCAGAGCAAGTGCTTTCTAAGTGCAATGTCAGCCCGGAGTGCAGCCAGGGCACGTGGATTAAAATGACATCTGTCCCAAGTCAGAGCTTTGCAGAGGAGTTTGAAGGAGTCCCACTCCCCAAAGAGAGTGCTCAGCTCAGCACCCCCAGGCTCATGGGGTGTCATTTTCTCAGAGTGAAGGGCACACCAACGGGCCTGCTCTGGGCTATGCAAGCAGAGACACACTGACTCAGCAATGCTTAATCCATGCTGGGCATGAAGGAGATCCCCACAAGCACGAGAAGCTGTGGCTGATGGTATTTCACAGGTGGTACCCAACATCGTAAAGGTAGGAACCTAGGTTATGTTGGCATTACTGGAGATGCCTCCATTTTTTTGTCTTAAACCACTGAACTTAACATGGCTAATAAGTTGAGGTATGGAAGGATAGAAGGAAGGTTGTGTACACACGTACGTACGTACATGTGTACACACACACACACCATCCAAGGTGTTCAGGATCAGAGATGCTGCCTCAGTGTCACACTGTCCTGGACCCAACCCTAGATCCTCCAAGCCCTCAGGATGGGCTAGTTAACACGCAGCCTGCCAGCCTCCGAGGATGCTTAGTCTTCTTTGGTCCTCAATCTTCCCAACTGTGCAAGGATGCTGGACAGGAGGATCCATTTCAAAGGTCCCTCTCTTTTGACAATGACATTCAAGTGGTTTTTTTTTCCTCCAAAGTCTTGGGGTGAGAGATGTGAAAGGTGGTGGGGGCAAGGGGTGGGCAAGTAAGACCTCGTTGCTTCCTGGTGTCCTCACCAGGGCAAAACGAAAGTAAAGGTTTGCGTGGCCGTGAGGCCAGCACTTCTCACTTAGGTAGACACGTGGCTAACACTTGGTACTTCACCACTTTCTACAGTACAGGCCTTGCATCCTCCCAGCTGAGGCCAGCTGAAGTTGACTACTGCGGGTCAGGGGGCCCCAGCAAGGTGGTTCCGGTGACACCAGCCACGCCATTGGCTAAGGCTCTGCTTTAAGAAGCGGGGCTGGGGGTGTTATTAAATGTCCAACCTCACTGCTTATGAGAACTAAGCTACTACTAATATTGTTATTTTCGGCAGAGAAGAAAACATTTCACACATTCGTTAATTGGATCCTCCCTACTTCTCATACCCGCACTTCAATGTCATGAAATACATTTTTTTACTTGCAGTGTTCTCTTGGGGGAAGTGTACATTAGTAAGAGAAATTGCTAGATGCTTTGTCAAAGGTAAAGATGGGCTGGCCTTTAACCCTACTCAGGAAATTTTAAGTTGCCAATTCAATGCATGTAAGGCATAGTTCCCACTGTCTTCCATTGTCATTCTTTTCTGTGGGTAGTAGCTACTTCTAGTTCTTCCCCCATCCCAACACACGCACACACACACACACACACACATGCATACATCTATGGGGATTTTAACCTTCGTCTGAACAAAGCACGGAGCAGGCAGTGTTGGCTGCATGTCATGGTAAACACAGCTGATCTTTACAGTTGTGAGCAGCTGGCCAGGCTGCAAACTCACATCATGCTGCCTGAACACTGACTTGCTAGACACTTTGTAGAGGGGATGACCATGGCTCAGATAAGCTGAGTCACCTGCCTGCGTTTTACAGATCCTAAGTGGAGGAACTAGAATTCAAATCCATTACCATGGGACTACACAGCCCTTCTTTCCGCACCGAACTCTGGGCTCCTCTGGGGTGAAGGGAAAGATGGCCCCGTGTGCCTCTGAAACCAAGATTTGCTTGTGCTCTCCGCAGCTGGCATCGGGTGTTAGTGGAGAGTGAAATGACTGCACGGATACCTCTGAGGTGCGAATGGCTGAACAGGTGAGCTTCACAGCAACAGAAATGCAGCCATCCTGTAGCCACCTCTGGGGAATGAGGAGAAAGCCGGGAGGGAGAGGAGGAGGGGAGGAGGGACCCTATGGGGTGGTCCACAGAGCAAGGGGGCGGGGCTTGCTGCTTGGCCCAGGCCAGCCAATGGAGGTTTGCCACATGGCCGGAGGAGCTGACAAGAAGCCGTGCTACTGCCTCTCCACCGGCAAAACTTCAGTCCGAATGGCATCTGAGAAGTCCAGCCACTAATCGAGGCAGTTCAGGACAGTGGCTGAGATCATGGACATACTCAGAAGGATAATAGACTAGAGTTCTAATCCCAACTCTAGAACTAATGATGGAACTAACTGTGTACTAGATGCTAATTGTGTGACTAATTGGGCAAATTATGCAATCTCTATGCCTCAGCTTCCTCATCTGTAAAATGGGCAGAATAAAAACGGTTGTTACAAAGACTACAGGAGTTTCTATAAGACTTATACATGTGCCTGAACATCAAAAGCGGGGAGGAGCAGTCCTTGGCAGGAGGCCTAGAAAGGGCTGCCTGGCGTTCATCTCCCACTGGTTGAAATCTCCCTCACATTCCCCTGGGGGCCCTGGAAAGGAAGGGGCCTGGTGACAGCCCTCCAGAGATATTTACAGAGAGCCCACATCACCCTCGCCATGCTCCTCTGCCCATCCTGCCAGCGCGGTGCATCTCAGGCTGCCCTGTGAAGGTTCGTCTCCCTCTGCCACACCTGCACTGCAGGCAAGTACCTGCTGTGTCCATCCGAGCATCCCTGGTACATAGCATAGTGGCATGCACCTCTGCTGGAACCTCTTTCTACTGGGAAATAAGCTGAGGTCAGTGAGGTAGGTGACCTGCTAAAGGTAGCACACCAGTGCCTGAGGTCACTCTTGAACCCAGCTCTCCCGCCTCTGGCAGGTGCCAGGCAGGGTCTGTCCATCCAGTCCAGTCCACCCTGCTGCCACCACTCACCAGCCACACCATTAGGTAGGAGAAGACGGCGATCCACAGAGTGGCAGTGATGAAGGTGACCATGAAGAACTTCTCCCAGCGAGGCTTGCTACAGTTGGGGATGGTGATGCACAGGAGGAAGATGAGTGGCCAGGTGAACACCCACTTGGCTTTGTCCCCTCTCGCCTCTGCAGGGGGATGGAGCAGAGCCAGAAGGGAGGGGGAGAGAAACACACACGAGGTTACACACCTGTCAGCCTACCTGTTGGTTTATCTTTCAAGCCAAACTAGAGAAGGTTATTAATGTGTCTCTGTGATTGACCTCACAGAACCACACACGTATACGTCAGCCCAAAAGTGATCTCAGCAAGACGATTCATTAAGTGTTTGGCAGTCAAATCCTTCATTTGACAGGATAAGGAAAGTAAGACCCAGAGAAGGAATGGACTTGCCCAGGGGAGCTAGAATGGGGATCTGGAATATGGTTGGGGAATCAGACAGACCTGGGCTGGCATTCAAATGACCTTAAGGAATCCCATCAACTCCACTTCCTTCTCTGACAATAACAGTTGTAGTAACAACAAAGTAATAATTCACACAGAGTATTTGCCATGTGTACTAGGCACAGTGCTAAGCACTTTGCATTTTGCATTTAGTAGTTTATCTGTTAAATGGAAACACTATCTCTTTTTTCATCATTGCAAGAATGAGGTAATATAATGTACATACAACACTCAGCATGGAGAGCCCAGCACACAGTAGGTGCTCTGGAAATCTTAGCTCCTTTGCTCCAAGGTCATATGCTCAGCCTGTGGCGGATGTAAAATTAAAATGTGAGTGTTCTGGCTGGCAGGGATGACCTCATTGGCCTCAACCATGGGAATCTACAAAAAATTCAGCTGAAAAAGGTGGCCACCAAATGCAATCATAATGTCCTTAATAAGCCACAGAGTATGGGCTGTGTACCTGCAGCCTCAAAACCAGCTTGTTGGTAATGCCACTTAGATGGTGGTGGTGGAAGGTCCTCTGAAAATTCTCTCCAGTGGAGTTTTAACTTGCACTAATTTCATTTTATCTCGATACCTCTGGAGAAGCCTTGAAAACCAGCAGCCTGGCACCCACCAGAGCGGGTAAGATAGGGTTGAATCTCCTAAGTCCATTCCCAGAGAATGAACCTTATTTGACCTGTCTGGTGCATTCCTGGAAGACCCCGCTTCCAAGGCTATCTTTATTTTACCTGAATTAGAGCTCGGACCCTATGAACAGCCTTTATCTTGTTGAAAACAATCAGAGGCAACTGTTGAGCATCACACTGCCCCAGGTGGTAACAAACAGTTGAGACAAACAATAAGTGAACCAAATAGCTTTTTTTAAAAAAAAAAAAAAAAAAGCTGGGGGGATGAGTTATCTATAGAGGGCTTTGCAAAGCTCCTATATTCTTCAAGGAATCTAAAAACCATGAGCATGCATAGGACTGTGCCTAGGGTTATTCTCATGCTCAGGAAAGACTTGAGAATGCCCTAAGCTTTCATCTCTGTCTAACACTGAGGCTCTGAGCAAGCAAGAAGTAAAGGCAAAGGTGGAGTTGTAAACTGCCTGCTTGAGTGTTGACGATGTGCCTCCAACACACACAACCCTCAGCGATGCCTGGAAGACTTAGTGGGTCCAGGCATCTAAGGAAATAAATAATTGTGCAGTCATCAGAGGGCCTTAGGCTAACCTAGCAAATATTTCAGTGGCCACATACAACAATGATTACAGCCTTTATAAAAATTATTTGAGAAAAGCCACTAAACAAACAAAAACAACAATAAATAGTAACAACAAGTAGACCTGGGAAGGGAGAATATGTTTTCTAGAGTTGTCAAATTTCATTATTTCAAATGCCCAGTTGTCAACAATAACAACTAATTAGGAGACACACAAAGAAACAGGAAATTATGGCCCAGGCACAGAAAAAAAAAAAAGAAGAGCCAATAAAAACTATCTCTGAGGAATTCCAGACATTGGATTTACTAGACAAAGACTTTAAATCAGCTATTTTAAAATATGCACAAGGAAGTTTTTTAAAATGTCTAAAAAGCTAAAGAAAAGTGAGAGAATGATTTCTCACTATAGAATATCAATGAAGAAGTAAAAATTAGGAAACAAGAGCCAATAGAAATTCTGGAGTTGAGAAGTACAATAACTAAAACGAAAAATTCACTAACGGGGCTCAATAGCAGATTTGAGAAGGAAGAAAAAGACATCAACAACCTTGAAGGTAGGTCCATTAAGATGATCTCATGTCAAGAACAGAGAGAAAAATGAAGAAAAATAAATGGGCCTCCGATACCTGTGGCACAGCATCAAACATGCCAACATATGCATTATGGGAGTGGCAGAAAGAGAGGAGAGAGAAAAAGGGTCAGGAAGAATATCCAAAGAACGCATGTTCAAAAACTTGTCATATCTAATGAAAAACATTAATATATGCATACACCTTTGTCTCAAGCTGATATGAACATTCTCCAGGATAGACCATATGCTAGGTCATAAAACAAGCAACAATAAATTTAGGTTGTAAACCATGCAAAGTATGTTCTATAACCATGCCACAGTGGAAGAAATTAGAAATCAATAACAGAAGGAACACTGGAATATTCATAAGTATGTGCAAGTTAAATAACACCCTCCTAAATAACGAATGGGTCCAAGAAGAAGTTGCAAGGGAAATGAGAAAAAAAAAACCTGTGAGATAAATGAAAATGAAAACACAACATACCAAATCTTAGGGGATGCAGTAAAAGCAGTGCTTAGAAATGTATAGCTATAAATGACTATATTAAAAAAGAAGAAAGATCCTAAATCAATGATCTAACATTCTTCCTTGAAATACAAAAATAGCTGAGCAAATTAAATCCAAAGAAAGCAGAAGGAAGGAAATAAGAATAAAGTAGAAATAAATTAAATAGAAAATTAAAAATTGAATTAATGAAAATAAAAGTTGGTTCTTTAAAAAGAGGTATGAAATTGACAAGCCTTTGGCTAGACTGACCAAGAAAAAAAAGACTCAAATTATTAAAAACAGGAATGAAAGAGGGTTATCCTTATGGACCTTGCAGAAATGAAAAAGAATTATTGAGGAATACAATGAACAATTGTGTCCCAACAAATTAGATATGCTAGGTGAAACATACAAAATCCTATAAAGACAAAAACTAGCAAACGTAACTGAAAAAAAAAAAATAGAAAAGCTGAATAGATTTATAACAAGAGATTGACATAGCAATAAAAGAACGTCCTTTAAAGTAAAGCCAGGACCAGATGGCTTCATGGTGATTTCTTCCAAATGTTTAAAGAAGAATCAGCAAGAATCCTTCACAAACTCTTCCAAAAGACAAAAGAAGAGGGAACACCTCCCAGTTCGCTTGATGATGCCATTGTTACACTGATATCAAAGCCGGGTACCGACAGTATAAAACTATAGACCAATATCCCTTATGAAGATGGATGCAAAAATCCCTAACCAAATCTGGTAAACTGAATTCCAACAACATATAAAAATGATTATACACCTTGACCAAGTGGGATTTATCCCAGGAATGCAAGTTTGGTTCAACATAGGGCATTCAGAGGAATCACGTCCACTGAACCAAAAAAGGCATTTGACAAAATCCAATGCCTTTCCCTGATAAAACACTCAATGATCTAGAAACAGGAGAGAATTTGCTCAACTTGGTAAAGGGCATCTACAAAAATCCCACAGCTAACATTGTGCTTCATGGTGAAAGACTGAAAGCTTTCAAGATGAGGATGTCTGCTCTTATCATTTCTATTCAACACGTATGGAAAGTTTAGCCAGGAAAGCTAGACAAGAAAAAGAAGTAAACATCATTCAGAATGGAAAGAAAGATGTAAAAGTATCCCTGTTTGTAGATGGGAGGATCTTGTAAAAAGAAAATTCCAAGGAACACACACACACACACACACACAAAATATTTAGAACTAAAAAAAGTTCAGCCAAGTGGCAAGATACGAGATCAATATACAAAATTCAGAGTATTTCTATATAACAACAATTAACAATCCAAAAATGAAATGAAATAATGCCATTTGTAATGGCATTAAAAAGAAAAAAATATCTAATAAATAAATGTAACAAAAGAAGTATAAGATTTGTATGCTGAAAACTACTAAACATCATCAAGGAAATTAAAAGAAGGCCTACATAAATGGAAAAATATCCTGTACATGGATTGGAAGATTAATATTAAGATGAAAATACTCCCCAAACGGGTCTACAGATTCAATGCAATCTCGATTAAAAGCCCAGCTGACTTTTTTTGTAGAAACTGACAAGCTGATTCTAATATTCATATGGAAATGCAAGGGATCCAGCCAAGCAAATCTTCAAAAAAGAACAAAGTTGAAAGACTAACATGCTCTGATTTAAAAACTGACTATGAAGAAAGTGTGCTACTGGCATAAGGATACCTAGATCACTGGAAAAGAATTTAGAGTCCAGAAATAAATCCATACATTTAAGGTGAATTGGTATTTAACAAGAGGAAAAAAGACAATTTAATAGGGGAAAAAGTAAGTCTTTTTAACAAATAATGTTGGGACTACACGCACATGCAAAAGAATGAAATTGGACCCCACCTCATACCATATACAAAAATTAACTCAAAATGGACTGAAGATATAAATCAAAGAGCTAAAACTATGAAAACTTTTAGAAGAAAATATGGGTATAATTCTTCATGACCTTGGAGTAGGCAATTATTTCTTAAATTACACCAAAAACATAAAAAACAACAACAAAAAAATTAGATAAATTAGACTTTACTGAAATTAAAAACTTTTGTGCTTTTAAATGGCATGATCAAGGAAGTAAGAGACAACAAAAGAGTAGGAGAAAATATATGCAAATTATATAAAGGTTAAGTGTCCAGAACATATAAAGAACTCATCACTCAATGATTTAAAAAATCTATTTTACAAATGGGCAAAAGATTTGAATACACAATTCCCTAAAAGACACACAAATGAGCACTAAGCATGTGAAAAGACGCTCAGCATCTTAGTCATTAGGAAAATGCACATCAAAAGTACGTCATACCTACAAGCATGACTATAATGAAAAAAAATAGATAACCAGATTGGAGAAGATATGAGAAAATGAGAATCCTCATACATTGCTGGTGGAAATGAAATATGGGACAACCTCTTGGAAAATAGCTTGGCAGTTCTTCGATATGACCTCACAACGACTTTTACTCGAAAATTCATAGCAGATTATTCATAATAGCCAAACAAGTATAAACAACCCAAATACCCTTCAGGTGATGAATGAATAAAATATAGTATATAAATACAATGGCTTCTTCATCCAAAAAAGGAATGAAGTATTGATATATGCTACAACATGGCTGAACCTAGAAAACATTATACAAAATGAAAGGCAGCAGACACAAAAGGCCAGAGATGATATTATTCCATTTATATGAAATGTCTAGAATAGGCAAATCCATAGAGACAAAGTAGATTAGTGGTTGCCAGGGGATGGGGAAGGGCTGGGGAGTGCTTGTTTAGGGGTATAGGGGTTTCTTTGGAGGTAATGAAAACTTTCTGGAATTATTTAGGGGTGATGATTGAATGACTTTATGAACATACTAAAAACCACTAAACTATATACTTTATAAGGATGAATTTTATGATATATGAATTATATCTCAGTAAAAAATAAAACTGCAAAGTAGGCTGGCAAATGCTGTTTTAGCTGTGTACAGCTGTGCATGAATCTTCTTAAATTAAAAGCATGTTTACCAAGAAGACAAAAACCAGCTTGCTCATAATAATGAACCAAGAGAATACCGTTAAGTCAAAATTAGCCAATTCCCTCATGTATTCATCTGAGATGCTTCATCAGAAAAACATCTGTCTTCCAGATCTCTCTCTCTACATATGTACCTTTCTGCACCTTGTAATTCTTGCACAAATGGCACAAAGGTCTCCTGTCTGATGGGCTTGCCCCAAATTCTCAGCTCTTCCCTTGTCAGACCCCATCACAACTCATGTAGGCTGTTAGGGAAGGCCGAGGGCGTCTCCAGAATTGACCTAAAACTTCGTCCGTAGGGCAGGGTTACACTTTGGGGAATTATAACCTTGGATATTTAAATGCCCAGGAGCATCTTTGCAGATAAATACAAATGACACTGCAGAAAAATAATTTTCTTATTTTCAGAGGCACCAAAATGCATTGGGCGTTTGTCTTTAAGTCTGGTCTGGGGCTCCCATCCAGTCTGGACAATCTCCCCTGACCTGGCTCCATCCAGCCGCAAGCCCCGTGACCCACCATTGTTTCCTAAGAAACAATGCTCTACTATGTTCCAGCTCTTAGCTGAGACCCATTCGTGAGTGGATTGCGAAATTAAGTGGATGGCAACTAGCATTTTCTTAAAAGAAAAAAAAAATAGCACAGTTATGCTATATAGTAAGAGTGAATTATTCCATGAGACTCCTGTTTCTTTTTTATAGATATCCATGTGTGTATATATGTGTGTGTGTGTGTGTGTGTGTGTGTGTGTGTGTGTGTGTGTGTGTGTGTGTGAGACCCATTACTGTGGGTCATGGTCAAAGTGTCACAAACTTCTGCAGTGCTCAGCTCCCCCTGTCTTCAGCCTCTCCATTGTTCTGACTCTTCTGGAAAGCTTTTCCTCATTCACCCAGTCTACAGTGATCTCTTTCTTCTGTAACTGCTTTGAATTTTAAGAATATTAATGAATTATCGAAACTCCACCCAAGCTGACCTCTGGTCCCACTGCCTGAATCCACTATCCTGCCTTTCCCAGATGGGGTACAAACACAGCTGATGACAGCTCCTGGTGCCTTCTCCACCAGTCTGGACTATACAATTAGCATGGGTAACGCTGTCCTATTTCCTAACGGACTGTACTACATAATTACTTACTGTTTCGTTTCCTAATTGCTCTATATGTTGAAGTCAATGACCAAAGGATAAGACAAGCAGTGGGAAAATCTCTGGCATCTGACTTGGGTTCAAATCCAGCTGGGTAACCCATTGGCTGTGGGTCACTGGGCAAGCATTCCCACCAGCCTCATTTCCTTACCTTAAAGTGGGGGTGATAATAGAATATTGGGGGCTTGGGAACATGACAGTATCTATCAATGCATGACCCAGAGAAGAGTCTCAGTAAACAGCACGGCTCACCATCACTACTGAGGATATGAACACTGACCCTGTTTCAGATATTCTGGGGAGCGGTCAGACCATGGCTCCCAGCGTTGGCTTGGAAGATAGTCACTTGTATGCATTTTGAAGCCAGAGTGCAAGCCGCTCACAACAAGAACCTGATGGATTCTTCCATGCTGTGCCCTCGGCACAGGCCCAGCCCAGCCAGCCAGCCCTGGCCTAATACATATGAAATGAATGAGAGGCCACAAGGGCCACCTGGAATGACAGCACAAGATCTGGAATAGGCCATCTGAAATAAAAAACTAATACAAAAAAATCAGAGAATGGATGTGAGACTCCTCGTTTGAAATCCTGTTCCCAGGAGAGAATTTCTAAGTATTGTACCAATGAAATTAGATGGAGAGCTTGGAAAAAGCCATCCCAATCCTTGCTGCCTGTCTGGGCACAGGGGTTCTGAATCCTAGGACACCTCTGGCAGCAAACCTAGTTGGAGGTTGTTTTCTCCCAGTCACATCTGTGCTCCTGCCTTTGATGGGCCTGGGGGGGGGGTGGGGAGGTTCCAATCAGACCGAGTTGGTCACAGTCTGTTCCCCAGATGTTGAAACTGGGGCCCATTTCCGCGCATGTGGCTGGAATTGGGAGGTGAGGCTAGGAGAGGCTGGGGAAGCAGGTGTGAGGGCAGGGCGTTAGTCAGGGATGGAGACAGGGAGAGAGGTCTGCCTGATCATCTGTTTCCTGGCTCCCCTTCGTCCTGAGATGCCCCCGTCTGCACCTGCTCCAGGGCACACCTCTCTGCCTTTCGCATAAAATTCCTTTCTCAATCAATCAAGCTGGAGCTGGTTTTTGTTACTTGTAACCAAAGGGTCCCAAGCAATAGAGTTATGAAGGTTGAAGCAGCCGTGCTGCAGGTAGCTCTCCATCCTGCCCCCCTGGCCAGGAGCATCTCGCTCTTTGTAGTTCTGTGCTCACCAGGCACCCTCCTGCCCCAGGATGTGGTCTCTGCAGCAGACATGCCCACCAAGCTGGGCCTCTGCCTCCTTATCCAAAAAACAAGTGGGTGAGACAGTTCTTAAATCAAGCCAAATGTCCATCACCTTGTTGACACACCAACCCGAGTCTTTCTGGTCTAGAAATTCTTTCTGCTTTAATGCTCTTAAGTTCTAAGGTCATGCTCAAATACACATTATCTCACCAAATCCACAACTAATGTGTTTTTAAATGTACCCAGCATTTGTTTTAATCAGGCCTAGTAAGACACACAGACACTGAAATGACTGTCATAAGGAAAGACAGTTTGATACTCATGGACCCCTAGAAACAGGAAGTGTCCCATGCAACACAGGGCCACACGGGGAAGCACAAGGGTTATCAAAAGGCAGGAGCAGAGAGGAGAAAGCATAGGCAGTTTCCATGGGAAAAAGCAAGGCAGGATAAGCAGGTTTAGGATTGGCTAGTTGGAGTAATTTCACGGGTTCTGGAGCATAGGGGCTGTCTCTAGTTATGGGGTGATCAGGGCAGAGGAAGAA
>PVKZ01009308.1:0-11594 GCA_004027375.1 Macroglossus sobrinus
GTCGGGGGCTTGGCACAGGCTCCAGGTAGGGGGCGGGGAGGGAGCTCAGTGTCAGCTTCTGTCCCTGGCACCACGGGGGCGGCAGGGGAGGGGAGGGGTGGGGACGGCGAAGGGCCGGGGTGGGGGGGCGGAGGGGACGGACACGAGCGTCTGGGGGTTTGCTCTGCCCTCCCTTGTCAGGGCAGAGGATGGCTTGTGGTCCTGATGGACAGCTCCCACCAGGCCCGCGCTGGGCAGTCTGGGGTTCCCACGTGGGCGGGGGCTGGTGGGAGGGGCTGACCGGAGAGCACCGAGCCGGCTCTGGGCCTTGCCTGGCAGCAGCTCCCGGCCGGCTGAGGTGAGGGGGGGCCGTCTGCTCTAGAGGGGTGACGTCACGCTCTCGCGCTCTACCAACCACGGTACTGTTTAGGCCTGTCCTCGTCCTGCACGTGAAAAGTACTTCTTGGTGGGTGTGGGGCGTGGGGGCGGGCAGAGGCAACCGACCCTCTCCCGCGACCTCCGCCAACGCCCCTGGCTTGCCTTCCCAGCCATTTCCGGTAGCTACATGGATGGTCACAGAACAATGGGTGGCACTTGGCACGAAACACAGAACCGGAGAAGTCCATGCAGGCGGAGGGGGGCGGGGGGACACACGTCAGACTGAGGGAGCAAGGGACACGCCACCCGAGGGACATGCAAACAGAGAAGGTCCCTGCAGATCCAAAGATGCCACAACCTACAGCTCGGACAAAGCACAATGGTCAGAAAGAAAAAAAAAGCCACTGCAGGGCCACGACGCGTGGCCCTGGGCCACGTCCTGCCCACGGAGGGGGTGCCGCACCGTGGCTCGGCGCCCGGGCGCCGTGCGGACGCCCGCGGGGACGCGGACACGGACACACGGCGCGGACACACACACACGGATGCACCAGGCTTCCGGCACAGTGTGGACCTGCGAGTCGGGAGACAGGTGCCCCTGGAAGGAACGGGAGGCAGAGACACCTGCTCCTTCTGAAGAGACGTCTGCAGCTGCAGCTGCAGGCGAGCCAGGCGGAGCGGCAGGATTTCTAGAAAGACTTGCCAGCCTTTTGCTAGTGAGACTCCTGGCGACAGAGTCCAGGGTGCCCGTGGGGCATGCGACCCCCAGATGGTGCGGAAAGCGGGGAGCTCGCCTGCCCTGGGCGTGATCTGAGTGCTCTCTCTCTCTCTCTCTCTCAATGTGTGCACGCGCGCACACACACACACACACACACACACACACACACACACAGAGTTTACTTCCCGTCTCAGAAGACTAGAAGGAAATGTGCATGATGGCTTTTCATGGGGGGCAAAAAAGCTTCTGGACACTGGCTGGGTCTCAGTGTCACTAGCTGGTGACAGGGTGGGGGCTGCCACAGGACTTGAGCCCTGTGAGATGGGGAGTGGGTTTCGGGGCCTGGGTGAGGGGGTCTCCGGAGGCCCTGCCCCCTGGAGGCCTGGCTGGGCCGCTGAGCCAGGCCCACTCCGTGGGCTGAGTCTCGGTGGCCCTATGTGGCTGGGTGACCAGCTTTCCTCGTCTGGAAGATGTGCCCTTGAGCTGACCTACCGCAGCCGCCCGTTCCCCACTGCCTTGGCACGGGGGAGGGGCCCGGGGGCCTGGCTTCAGGTCCTGTGGTGGGACACGCCTCTCTCAGGTCCTGTGGTGGCAGGACGGGTCCCAGGCGTGCTGGGTGCGAGGAGACGGGAGGGCTGGGGGCCAGGGCCGGCCGAGCTGGGCACATAGGCCAGCCTCCCAGATGCCAACAGCAGGCTGGCATCCGGGGGGCCTGCCCAGACTCCGCTTCCCACCTCCTCTGAGCACCTGGTGCCTTCACCCCTTCAGAGACAATTCTACTGCGAGCACCACCCCCCGCCCCAGCCTTTAGCAAGCCGCCCAAGGACACATATCTCATCCGTACAGACGCTGCTCGGAACAAGCTTGGCCAGCGGAGACGAACGCGTGTGGCTGAGGGAGCCACACGGGGCCACAAGGCACGCGGGCAGCTCGCGAGGTGGGCAGACACACTCAGCCAGCCACAAGAGTCCCCACGGCTGCAGAGGGAGAGGAGATGAAATGCCTCATTCTCGCAGAAAAAGCCTCCCCCCAGAGACACACGCTCGTGGACACCCGCACGCACACTCAGACACACGCACGCACACTCAAACACACACGCACACACACGCACGCGCACACACGCAGTCCTCTCAGCCACTTCTAGAGGGAAGAGGGCCTCCGTGGGGACACACGGGAGCCGGGCCTACCTCACGGGCACGAGGACCCGGCCAGCTGCGCGTGTGCGTGTGCGAGTGCGTGTGCGCGCGCGTGCGAGGCCACGGCCTTGGCGCTCCTGAGGGAGAGGGAGAGAGACAGGGACAGCACGGATGGGCGCCGCGCGGAAGCCGGGCAGGCGGTGGGGGCCTGGCTGAGGGGCGGGGGCTCTCAGTTGATCTGGCGACAGGCTTCGAATGTCCACTTGGTGGCGCCGCCATAGATCTCGATGTGGGACTCGGCCCAGGCGATGACATTGCCCGCGAGGGCCTTGGAGCTGCAGGTGGCCAGGTTGTACACCTCCCCCGGGGTCAGCTTCCGGTCCCAGATGTTGAAATGGGCCAGCTCGCCCACGAATGCCTGGGTGGCGTCGAACCCGCCACCCAGAGTGTCCTTCGGAGAAAAGCAGAGGACGAGAGTGAAGGGAGCGGTCGGGGGAGGGGGGACCCGGCAATGGGACCGTCCCCTGTCTCCTCCATCAGGGGCTCTGGGTCTCCAGCCAGACATCACCCTGCCGCCATGGGGAGCCCAGGAAAAGGGGCCGCTGCTGGTCACCTGTGCCCTGGGTGCAGAGCTGGACACTGCCTGTCCTTCAGCCGGGCACTCAGCCGGCGAGGGAGGGGTCAGCTGGGGCCATGGATGGCCCGGCAGCAAGGCCTGGGGGCACCTCCCCACGCTTCCCGCTTCCAGTCCAGGAGCTCGAGGTCACTCTGCCAGCAGCAGCCGCCCCTCCCCCCCGCCCCCGGGAGCAGCAGGCCTGGGACTCTGCTGCCTCCAGTTCCAACCCAGATGCCACTCCCAGGAAATCGATCACCTGCCACTAAAGGCACGAGTGGCTTCCCAGTGCCAGAGGACGATGTGCTGCAGTCTCGGAGGCTGCCACCCAACGCTGCAGCCGCCTGCGTTTCTGACCGTCCTCCCCAGGGGCTGGACTCTGCTCGAACTGCGGCGTAACCCGCCCCCACCCCCGACGCGTCGGGGACCACCGCCCTCTGCAGCTCACTCCCTCCCTGTCCCCGCTGCCCAGCGCTCCCAGCCTGCCTGCCCTCTCTGGCTCTGGGGTGTCCCCTCCCGCAGCCCCCCGTGGCCAGTACCTGCTCCTGGCCCAGCACCAGCACGCCTTGTGGCTTGATGGGGTGGTAGGGAGCCAGGTTCTCCCCGCTTCCGCCCTGGGTGCCGTCCTGGTAGGCTTCCCAGACCCCGTCCCGGGTGGTCCAGGTGATACAGATGTGGTGCCACTTGCCGTCGTTGATGACAAAGGGCAGTTTGGCCACCTGGGAAGGAGAATGGCGCACGTGACCTTATGGGTACAGGGGGTACCGCTGAGGATCAATGTCCATCCCTAGTTACTTGTTCAGCTGTTTTTATTCATCTTGCCACATTTAAAATAAACAACAGGAGGTGTGGATTCTCCCAGCACCTGCCCCTCCGCTGGATGGATCACGGGATCACAGGTCGTGTGACGCTGACGCTTCGTCCAGGGGTCCCTGAGACACTCTGAATACACAAATCCCTCCTGCAGCTGGGGGAACGGCTGGAAAGGCCCAACCTTCCCGGGCACCAAGGCCTCAATCCCACTTCCAGCCCGGTGCTAGACATCTGCCACCGGGCCCGGCTCAGAGACTGGGCGGTGTGAACGCTGGCAGCCACTGGAGGGCTGATGGGGTGGGTTCCCCCAGGAAAAGGGCTGCCTGCCCCCTCCCGGGGTGCAGGTGGGCAGAGCCGATCTGACTGGGGAAGCAGCTCTAAGGGGCATCTGTGGTCCTCAACGCCGGGGGGCAAAGCCAGGGCTGAGGGCGGATGGGGAAGAGGAGGCAGGGATGGACGAGCCCCAGGGATGGATGGGCCGGAAGGGTCGCCACCTGCCCCAGTAGGGGCGGGGCTGGGAGCTCCAGGGGGCGGGGTTCTGCCCTCCCGCTCCCCGGCTGGGCAGGACGCTGCTACCTTGTCGTTGATGAGGATCTCCATGGGGTTGCTGCCCCACTCGATGAGGACCAGCTCGTTGGCCTGGCCGGGCACGGCGTAGGAGAAGGGCGTGCCCACGCCGGGCGCCGCGCTCGAGCGCAGCCACATGCACACGGTGAAGGCGTACATCTCGGGCAGGCTCTTCTTCACCTTGGCGTACATGTAGTTGGTCCGCAGCGGGAACGTGAGCTGGAACTTGTCTCCGGGGCGATTGTCCTTCTGACCTGGGGAGGACAGCGCACGGTGCTGACCTCTGCGCCTCCACGAGGCGCTGTTCCCCCCCGCGCCCGTCCGCGGCCCGCCCCTCAGCCCCGCCAAGCTCCGGGGCGCAGACAGCAGACTGCGCCCCACTCCGCAGGTGCTGCGAGGGGTTCTGTGAGGTCACATGCTTCGTCCCGGGGCGCAGGGCCAGGACGGGAGAGCGGATCAAGGTCCCTCCCTGCATCCGGGTCTGGGTCCCACAGGGTGCCGCCCCGAGGGGTCCGGGATGAGGGGGGGGGGAGCGTGGCGGCCGTGAGCATGCGCACCGGGGCTGCGGCGTGGGCGGGAGGCAGTGGGTAGGCGTGCGCCCCGGAAACCCACCCTGCCAGGCTGATCCCGGGAAGGGAGGTCCCGCCCCGCCCCAGAAAGGGCCAGCTCCCCTGGGAGCAGCCCTTCGGTCCGGCCTGATTCCGGGGTGCTGGCCGCGGACGGTGCTCCGAACCCTTCTGGGTCTCCCCCCACCCCCGAGACAGCCGGGTTTCTGGTGCTCTGCGCACGCCCCTCGAGGCCAGAAACGGCGCGGCCCCTGGCCACGCATCTGACCCAGCCAAGGGGCCCTGAGGACTCGGGCGATTTCCGGAACCCCACTCACCCCACAGGAGGGAGCCCAGGCTCTCCTGACGCCTCTGCCTGGGGTGCAGGACGGCGGGGAGCCCTGCTGGAGCCAGCCCCCCCATCCCACCCCGCTTTGAGGACCAGGCCACTCACTCAGCATGAGCTTCCTGTGTATTTCCTGAAAACTCAGGCTCCTACCGCCTAGCTCTCCCTTACAGGAGGCCACCAGCTCCTCGCCGGCCAAGGTGTCCCCAGGGAGCACGGCCTGCCCCCTCCCCACCCACACACACACTGTGGCTGTGGCCCTGGGCACAGTGACAGACTCCAGGCAAAACGTTCCCACCCAGCACCAGGGACAGGCCGGGTGTCAGAGCACAGGGGCCCGCCAGCCCCTGGGTGCGCGGGGGGCCTGTGATGGAGCCCAGCACGGAGCCCAGCATGGAAATGGCCCCAGGCTGAGGATTATTTCTAGAAGGTGTCCTGCTGGGAGGCTGCCTCCAGCCTCCTCTAAGCCAGGTGTCAGGGAGCAGAGCAGGCCCCGCCCCCTCGCTGCTCCCCAGGGTCTCAGGCTCCAGGGCCCAGCCCTTGGGGCAGGTCCTGGCCTCTGGGGGGTGGGGGTGGGGTGGGGGGGTGGTTTTCCTCCCGACTCTCCCCTCCTCCTCTCCCCCCCTCCTCTCCCCCTCCGCCCCTCCCTCCCCTGATCTGTTTTTCAGTTACATAAGGTGCCTTAAGATGGCACTGTTTAAACCCATCTGGCACATTTTGCGGTCTGAGGAGGGTCACGTGGCCCTGCTCCAAGCCCGGGGGCCCCCCCCTTTTACAACCTTGTTTGATTTCTGCGACTTCAAGGCTGAGCCGCCGGGCTCCCCGCCCGCGGCCCCCCCCCGGGGGGCCGTGGGGGCTTCCGGAGTTGGTGACTCAGGAACCGCAGGGTGTCATGATGCCCAGGATTGGGTCACTCGGAAGAGAAGACCGCTGGCCGGGGGCACCCAGAGACCCCTGCAGGAGGCCAGGGGCACCCAGGAACTGGGAGGGCGCCTGCTCGGGGCCCAGCTGCGTGGGGGACCAGGAGGACGGGGCTCCAGCCCGCCGGCCCTTTGCCGGGGATGGAGACCGGCCAGAGCCAGGTTTTCGTACAGAGAGGGCTCAGGGCCACCATCGCTGCCATGCAAAGTTACTGAAGATTAAACAAAATCAGACTTGGAAAAATCCAGTGAGTGTGCGTGTTGGGGGCGGAGGGCACCAGGCAATCCCTTCCTCTCCCTGCTCTCCCTCCACAGAGCCAGCCGGAGCCCAGGTGCCAGGGCCAGGCCAGTGAGAGGCACGGGGAGCCCCGAGCGGGTGGCAAAGCAGGGAGCGGGGAGGCTGGAGGGGTGGCGGAGCTCAGGGCTTTTGCCGTAGGAGGCCAGGACCCCAGGCAGGGTCCCACTGGCGGAAAGGGCCCGGCCCGAAGCAGGCTCCCTCCCCCCGGTCGCTACCTTTCTCCAGCTCGCTGATCCGCTGGTGCAGCGAAGTCAGGGCACTCTCGATCTTGACCCTCTCCTCCGTGTCGTTCCTGGGGCCCCCCTTGCCCTCCTCCAGCGAGTTCACGCGCGACAGCACCTGCCTCTCCAGGTCGTCGATCTTGCTCTGCAGCAGGTCCTTGAGGCTGTTGGTCTGGCTGGAGGAGTTGAGCCGGCTGTACTGCTGCGGGGTGCGAGGGGGGAGGTGGGGGAGACCACAGCGTTATGCCGAGCGCCCAACCGGGCCGGGAGGCTCGCTCGCGGCGCGGCCCCCCTCCCCGGGGCGCCTGCGGGGGCGGCCTGGCGGGGCGCTCCGCAGCCTCTGGGCGGCCCCGGCCGGCGGGGCGCGGGGATGGGGATGGGGATGGGGGTGGGGGTGTCCGGCCGGGTCGGGAGCGGGGTGGGCAAGGGCAGGGGGGGCGCGCGCGCGCGCGCCAGAGCCCGAGGGGACACGGCGGCGCGCGCGCGCGCGCGGACCTCGAGATTCTCCAGGCGGGTTTTGAGCGACTGCAAAGTTTGCCCGAGTTGGCTGAGCGTCTCGGCGGCCGGCGTCCGGGACAGGTCGCCCATGGTGTTCTTGCCCGAGCCGGGCTGCTTGCGGCCGCTGCCCGCGCGGGCCTCGCCGGCGCCGCTGTCCAGCGTGCTCTGGCTCTCGCAGCGGCCCAGCTTGGTGGTCAGCTCGCGGATGGTCTCCTTCTGGCTCAGGATGGTCTCCTTCTGCTGCAGCACGGTCTCGCGGAGCTGCAGCACGTTGCTCCGGAGCTCGTCGGCGCCGCCGGCGGCCACGGACGCGGCGCACATGTCGGCGTCCACGGGCACCGAGGTGCAGATGAAGCGCGTCGGCCCGAAATCCTGGGCCGCGCCGCCCAGGAGGCAGAGGGCGAGCAGCGCACAGGTGCGCGCGGCGCCGCCGGCGGGCATGGCTGCGGGCGCGGGGCGCGGGACGCGGCGGCGGCGGCTGCGCGCGGCTCGGCTGGGCTCGGGCTCCGCGGGCGGCCGCGCTCCGGGCTCCGCCGCCGCGCTGCTCCGCCGCGCAGTCCGCTCCGCACCGCCGCGCTGGCCGGCCCCCACTGCCGCCTGCGCTGCGGAGCCCGCGCCTTTTATGCCACCGCGGGAGGGGCCTCGGCGCTGCCGACGTCAGCGGGGGAGGAATCCCTCTTTAATTGCCTGCGGCCCCGGCCCCCGGCGCGGTGGGGGGTCGCGGGGAGGGGGTGCGGGGGGTGCAACCTCCTCCCGTCTCCTCGCCCCTCTCCGCGCGTCGCCGCGGCCTCAGCCCCAGCCCCCTCGCCGGCCCGCCCCCGCCCTGGCCAGCGCCGCGGGGCGGGGTGGGAGAGCGGGAGGTGGGGGGGGTGGCGAGGCTGGGGTGTCGTAGGACCGGGTCGCGGCCTCGGACTCGACGATGGGCCACCTGCGTGACATCCTTAAAGCTCCGACGGGGCTCAGGGCGCGTGGGAGGCCACGGCTGGCCTCGGGGACAAAATGTTGATCAACTCGCTTGGCTGCACGACGCGTCCGCGGGGCGCGGGGCGCGGGCCGGGGGAGGTGGAGTCAGGCCGCGTCCCCGGGGACCCAGATCGCGGACACCCTGGTGGCGGGTGGGGAGCGCCTGGGAGCGGAGCCTCGCGTGGCCGCCAGGCCCAGACGCGGGGGTCGCAGGACCCTCGGCGCGTCTTAGATGCCTGTGTGAGGTGGACAAGCGGCTTACACCTGGGTCTGGGGGCTTCCCCCGACCTCGTTCCTGGCTCTCCTCCGCCCACCCCTCCCCCAAGCTCTGAGGCTTTGGGGACCCTGCAACGTCCACAGGGAATGACAGCCCCCACCCGTGCCAGGGCCCGGGAGGGGACTTCTCGGAGGCGGCCCCAGCCGATAGAGAGTCTTTCCAGCCAGCGAAGCCAGCGGCGGATTCCGGGCAGACGGCGCCTCAGGGCGGACGCTCCCGGCCCAGCGGGAGGGGTGGAGCGCCGTGTCCGAGGGGGCTGGGGGTGAGCACTTCTGAGCTCACCCAGCGCCTTCCCATCCCGGGGCCCCGTGTGCTTGTCTGGGTGGCTTCGTGTGTCCATGTCTGCTTGTATCCACTTCCTGGGCCCCATGCACCCCAGCTCGCCCCACGTCTTGGCTGGTGGCCTGAGGGGCGGAGTCCCAGAGGGGTGGGATGGGGGGCTTCGCACCAGCGGAGCTCTGAAGGACCACCCCTTACTCATAGGCACACCCCCACACACACACGTTGGCGCCCTTTTTCTGGGGAGCAGAGCTCCGTGCCCAGATTCAGGTCCAGGTTCTGGGGGCTGGTTCTGGGGGTCCCGACCAGGACCCGAGCCGCTAGCCCTCTGGGATGGTCAGCCAGAGGCCCTTCGGAGGTCACCCATTCCAAGTTCCCACTGCACGGAGGAGGAAACTGAGGCACCAAGACCCCGAGGTCCGGCTCCAGGGGACAGGGCCAGCCCGGGCCTGAGCTTCCGTTCAGCTGACAACCCACATCCATCCCCTCATTCCGCAGCCTCTGACAGGGCTCGTGGCCTGACCGACGGGGAGCGCGCCCGGCGGGCCCAGCCGGAGGGACCCCGCGCAGCTCCGCGCAGCTCCAGGGCGCGGCGGAGAAGCCGGCGTACTGAGAGCCTGTTGAGAAACCGCCATCTCCTCTCGCCCCCTCCGCCGGGGCTCCCGGTGGCCTGCCTTTCGGCCTCGCAGCCTTGAACCCTCCGCGGGCCCGGGGGCTGCGAGCTGGCGCGCCCTTGGGCCTCTGCTTCCGGCGTCAGAGGGACCCCGCGGTCCGCACGCGCGCGCCCGCAGGGCCCGGGGCTGTGCGGGGCTCCCGCCCCCCGCGGCCCCGGCCCGCCCACCACGGAGCGCCAAAGCCCGCGGCGGCTCACGGGAGGGAGCGAGAGCCACCAGTGTCCCCACGCGCGAAGGCACCCCGAGCGCCCCAGGCTGATACGCGACTCTCGTGGAATTACCCGCGCGAGGGGCGCGACGGCTTATGCCCCCAGCTCCCAACCCGAGGCAGCCTGGGGGGGTCCTTCCCCGCCCCCAGAACTGCGGCCAGTTGGAGCCGGTTCCCGCGGGGCCCCGGGGCCGAGGCTATTGGGGGCAGGGAGGGAGGGGCGCAGCGGGGGACACGCGGGCGCGCAAGCGGAGCCCGGCGGGGGCCCGGATGACTTGGTGGACGGAGCAGCATCCCTTGGCCGGACCTCGCGTCCTGAGTCCCCCGGAGCGGCCGGGGCTGCCCCAGCGCAAGGCGGGGACCGGCTTTCACCCCTGGGAGAGGAGGAGGGGCCCAGGGGCAGCGGGATCCCTGGGAGGGAAAGTGTGGAGCCCCAGGGCCCAGGGACGGCGGGCAAAGAGCCGGGACCCTTTGGTCCAGCGGCGACCTCGGTGGAGCTCTCCGTCCGCCAGGAGGCGCTGTGCCGACTCCTGTGCGCGGCTCCCGCGGGCGGAGGCCTCGCTGGGGCGCCCCTCGGCCCCCCTCCAACCCCGGCTGGTGGCGACTGTGACTCCCTCTCCTGACCCCAGTGCCCGGAGCTGAGGGCGCCGGGGAGGCTAGGGAGACGAATGAACAACACCCTCATCCGAGGAACCCCAAGCTGCCAGGCCACCGGGTCAGATGCAGGGGCAGCCTCGTGCATGGACACGGTTGGTCCGCACCCCAGAACCACCACGTGGTGGTGGTGGGGGGAGGAAGTCCTGTAGATACTGGAGCCTGGAGTTGGGGAGACACAGCAGTGCCTCCTGGCGATGCCGTACCCCCACCTTCAGGGGCAGTAGATGTAAGTAACCTCAAAAGCACAGGCAACGCTAAAATGCAATAGAGATAATTAGGAAGCGATGCGTTCGGAGTGTATTCTCTTAGTTCTTAGTATAATTAATGTTATGCTACGTCCAGATGGTTTCAGTGTTAACGACGGCTGCGTTTAAACATCAGCTTTCAGATTCCTGCAAAGGTAGCAACCGGCTGGAGCCAGCTCAGCACCCCAATGGCGGACGACAAAGCAGAGGCCTTCCGAGGTGAGGTGAGGCTGGGGGAGCCTGCGTGAGGGGGGCGTGGAGAAGAACGGAGACGCCCCAGCTGTGGCCTGCGGGGTGCGGCCTGCAGGGTTACAGCTGGCGGGCGTGGGCAGGCTAAACTCTGTGTTGAGGACGGGCAGTGCCCGTGGAGGGGCTTCGCCCAGCGACAGACGGGCGCCCGCCTGCCCGCCAGGATGCCCGAGGTTGCCCTTGTCCGGGGGAGGCCAAGGCCAGCGCTGGTCTAGAACCGCCACCATCGGGGTGGGTCATGGGGGGTACTGGGTGGGTGCTGGGAGGACACGGGGAGGATCTGAGAGGACCTGGGAGGAGCAGGGGGGACCATGGACGGGGTGCAGGGCTCACACACCGCTTGGCTCTGAGCCTGCCAGCATGAGGGTCCCTGCCTTTTGCGACAGCTTCCCTTGCAGGGGAGGGGAGGGGGCAGGAGCAGAGGGGTGTGGCAGGACCGAGGCAGGGGACCCCCGCCTGGGCAGGCATGGAGCTCAGGTGGGCCCCTCAGTCGAGAGTCGAGTTCGTGCTCCAAGGGGACGTGCCACGGGCCCCCCTCGGGTGAGCTGGGGTCTCACTGGGATGGGAGGACACTTGGCTGTAACGTAAGTGGTGCCATTTTACATGTGTGGGGACCCTGCCTGCAACGTTCCCAAGTTGTGTTTGGGTGTCGGGTCTGTTTTCAGCAGACCCTCCCCCGCCCCCCACCCACACCCTGCGCCTTCGGCCTGCGGTGTCTCCCTCTGGGTGCTGCATTCTTGGATGGGCTGGTCAGCTTGTGGCGGTTCACGGGGCTGCCCGGTGAGATTTGTGCGTTTCTGTGTGTGCTCACACGCCTCGCATGAGGTACGGGGAGGGGACAGTCCCCACAGATTGTCCCGGAGCAGAGGAGCCGGGCTTTGGGCTGTCACCAGGTAAGAATCACCAGTGACCGCTGGCGGCCAGGCCCTCGGGACTGAGACAGAGTGTACAGCCCTCCGCCCACCACGTGCAACACCCCTGGGCCCAGGGGGTGGGTGAGGCCACTCTGACAG
>PVKZ01009309.1:0-11608 GCA_004027375.1 Macroglossus sobrinus
TGAACAGACACTTCTCCCTAGAGAACATACAAATGGCCAACAAATCTATGAAAAGATGCTCAACATCGGTAGCTATTAGGGAAATGCAAATCAAAACCATATTGAGATACCATCTCACACCTCTTAGCATAGCTATAGTCAACAGAACAAGTAATAACAAATGTTGGAGATGATGCAGAGAAAAAGGAACTCTTATACACCGCTGGTGGGACTGCAAGTTGGTACAGTCACAATGGAAAACAGTATAGAGGTTCCTCAAAAAACTAAGAATTGATATGCCATATGATCCAGCAATTCTTCTACTGGGTATTTACCTCAAAGACTTGAAAACCCATATCTGAAAAGATATTTGCACACCAATGTTCATAGCAGCATTATTCACAGTGGCCGTGACATGGAAGCAACTGAAGTGTCCTACGATAGATGATTGGCTAAAGAAGCTGTGGTACATATCTACAATGGAATATTACTCGGCCATAAGAAGAGATGAAATACTGCCATTTACGACAGCATGCATGGATCTCGAGATAATCATGCTAAGCGAAATAAACCAGATGGAAAAAGTTGAAAATTGCATGATATCACTTATATGTGGGATATAAACCTAAAAGCAACAAATGAGAAGGACAAACAAACAGAAACTCATGGACATGGACTATAGACTAGTGGTTGCCAGAAGGTAGGGGATGGGGGAAGGAGGTGGTAGGTAGAGGTTAAAAGGGGTCAAATATAGAAGGACTATAGACTAGTGGTTACCAGAGGACTATAGATTACTGGTTACTAGTGAGGAGGTAGACTGGGTAAAGGGCATCAAATATAGGGGAATGGGGGATAGTGAAGTGGGTAAAGGAGATCAAATATATGGTAGCTGAAGGAAAGTGGATTTTGAGTGGTAAACACTCAATAAAATATATAGCTGTTAAATTATAATGTAAACCTGAAAATTCTAGAATTGTATTAAGCAATGTTAACCCAACAAACTTAATAAAATAAATAAAATAAAAACAATGTAAATTAAATTGAAAATAAAATTTTAAAGATAAAGTTAAAATTTTATTGGTGATTTTTTTAATGTTCATATATAAATCTTTTTATGTTTCCTGGCTTTATCCAATTGGGTTGTCAGTATTCTACTAGCCTCCTAATTGCTTAAATATATTTTTCTCTTTCTTTTTCAAAGTTTTAATAATTAAATATTGCATGTACAAAACTAGGATTTGGAGATAGTCTGGAGAATTTAGAATTAACGGAAAAATCTTCTTGATCTCATCTCACACCCAAATTAACTGTGTGAAGTTAAAGAGTAAAAAACAATATAAGTAAAATTGTATAAAAAGAAAAAAAGAATAGATGTTTATCTCATCTTTCAAAGGAAGAGAATAACATATGAGCATAGTTCAACTATTTCTGTTCAGCATGGTTAACTCAATATGCCTCAATATATAGTTTAATATGTATTAAACTACAACCACATTATAAATGGGATTCCAGAACATGTAAAGAGCTCAATATCTTTATCTTCAACATATTGTGATCTGTCTATCACATTTGACCTGATACTCCCACAATATGTCTCTTTCTTTCAAAAGGTTGATAAAAGTCTATTTTATAGCAATGAGTGCTTATAAACATGATCCTCAAGAAAAGTTGTATTGGTTTTATTTTGTATTATTTGTTTTATTTCTCAAGTTAGCCAGAAAGCAAAAAGAAGAAAATTTGTTACAGTAGCTGAGAAAAATAAAAGTCCAAAGAGTCATTCATCACCTCCTAGAAATGAAATAAAGCCCTAAGTAGAAATAAAATAAACTGTTAAATAGAGAAAGGGTTACTATATTTAGAAAACAAGTAACTTTTGCTAACTTCCTTCATTGCAGCTACTATGAACACTCTGTCTAGGCGATATTAGTTTCCCTTACTGGAGAAAGTTTAATTCAGTTAAAAGTATCCAAGATTCATAAACCTCTGCAAAGTGAAGATTTATTTATTTCATAAATCTGGTAAAATTATTATTCTTTATTATTATAAACATCACCAAATTCTAAATCAGTCACATTTTTCCTTATGAAATGTCTGAAATGTTTTTCTTCCTTTTCATCTTTATGATATATTTCTTTTAATCTCTTTTAAATATCTTTTCATTCTAGAATCTTTCCAGTGTACAGTAAATTGTAACATCTAATTATCTTTAGTAAAAAATGTTGTATCTGTCATCCATGCTTTTATAGGTCTTTTATTATAGTAATTATCAAAAATTATCCAAGGTCTGGTAAAAATGTTTGCTTCAAAATATTATTAATTAATTCTTAATAGTTCTAAAATCTGGTTAGAACTTTATCCTCTTCAAAGTCTCCATGATTCATATTTGAGAATGTTATTAATATCCACAAAAAATAATTCATATCAGGAGAAATACTTCCTCTATCTCTTATCTAAAAAGATATATTTTGCCTCACTATTTAGATTTAATCTCAACTAAAGGATGTGAGAAAATAATCTCTTATTTTTTTTATGATTATTTTTTTCTAGCCCTTTACCCTGTGACAATAATATTCAAGACAGAATTGAAAACAATAATAATAATAATAAATAATAAATATAAACCAAGATAAATTCTGAAAAATTTAAAATAACAAACTAACAAATTAAATAAAATTTTACCAAGTTTTTTTGGAATTAGATTTAAAATATTATAAATGCCATTAGGAGATGCCCAACAAATCCTTTAGTAAGCATTTAAACTTCATGTGCAAGAGGTACAATTATTAATTTCAAGATTCCTTACAAGTGGAAAAATTACATTTTTATAATGTCAAGCACCAAATTTACAGAATGCATATATTTCTTTTATTTAAATATACATAATATTTAATTTGATGTTACAGCCATTTATCAATATTTTAGTTATATTCACACTAGAATTGTTATTGAAAGATCACTTGGGCATCTGGTTTGAAAAGAAATGTTGTATAAGCTGCTCTACTTACCTAATAAATAATTCTTAGAAATAGAAATCAGATATACATTTTTCCCGCCATTGTTTTACAATAGTCTTCCTAAAAGCTGAACTTTTTTTGATTGTAACATTATCAGAATTTTTTAAATGTGATATTTGTGTTTATAATAAATTGATACAGAGTATTGATACAGAACAGGAATAAAGTATCTCCATTGTTTTTGAAGTGTAATTCTCAGAAGTACTAATATGTTAACTAAAAAAAAAAAATCAAGTCATGGCTTGCTGAATGTTTATTTGTCTTTGTGTCCAATTTGGAAAATACAAGTACAAAACTTTTAAATTTTCTATGATTTGTTTTGATTCTTGTATGTTTTACCATAATAGGCTAAATCTTTTTCTTAATTTTCTCACTCTGGGTTAACATGACTTAGAATACAAGAAAACGAAATGAAACTTTAAAATAATACATTTCTGAGTGTTTTAGTTATAAATTCTTAGAAGTTCTATATGTGTTTAAGAGGAAGAACTAATATCATTTCACTCACAAACTTTTGAGCACAAAGCCTTTAATGATGCCATCCACACTGCCATACCATTATATGACTTTCCATTTTTTAAGAGTAATTCAGTATTAATATTCTTTATTTTAATCACTGTTAGAATATCACTAACTTACATGTAACATATCTAATAGATAAAGTCTGTTTTGTTTTTCATAAATACTTTACTCATTTTTTTCATTCTTTCATCTAGCTGTTAATTAATTTGAAATCTTTATAGGTTCTTACATATTTGTTCTTAAAGAAGGTATGTAATTAGTTTAACTTGATATAGCTCTTTCTGGAAAATGAGATAAGTTTGTTTTTACACAGCACAGAATAAAATGTGTTTTCCTTTCAAGGACAAGAAAAGGACTGTCAGTTTGAGCTGTATTTTTGGAGAATACAGAGCTGTTAGTGACATTTCTGCGTTAATGCAGGCTGTCAGCATGATGTTTGTGGAAGCTGCACTTTAACACTGCTTTCGTAATTAATATCCCAACATAACTGAAATGAATTAATTGTCAGTAAAAGAGAAAATGAGATAGATATAATGTAGAAAAAATGTGCAAAAGTAAAGATACTGGACAGAGTACAGTAGGCAATTATTTTTTTTAAAAGGAAGAACTTTTTTTTTCTTTTTTAAATCAATCGAAGGCATTATAGGTAGGGGGTCTCTATCTCTGTCTGAAACAACTATTGCTCCCTGCTGTTTCCATCAAGAAAAGAAGCATTGTGATTTTCAGTGTAATTTCAAACCTTGTGATATGAGGTTGGCAGTTTGCCCCTCCAGCAAGCTGGAAGAGCTCACACATCAATGAAAGGCAATTTCACCTCTGTCATGGGATGATGTTATAAGATGTGCTCAAGGAAGGATAATACAAAATCTTTTCTTACAAAATATTGCAAGATGCTGACTGAATCTTAACTTCAAATCATTTTATTATTTCATGTCTACTATGCTAATAGATCACCAAGGAAAAAAGTTGGATTAGAAAAGGTGTCAGGAAAGTTGCCAAACTTAATAAAATTAACTGTTAAATAATTTTAAATAGTTCTCCACATAGTGACAATAAGGGTACACAGTTTGATTATTTTGAATTTAATATCAGAAAGTTATAATTAGATTCAGAATTCACAAAAATGGAATGCCTTTAATTGTCAACACTAAAAAGCTGGAGTCTATTATTAGACAAGTAACCTGTTGGAAGATAGTCTTTAAAAATCTATTTTAAATATAAGAATAAAGAATAGTTGTGTCAACTTGAGAATTTCTTCAGGAAACATTGACTGATATACTTGACATATCATTTTTTAAAATATTAGATTGTAAACAAATTATTTTAAGAATTCAAAGTTTCTATTCTTTAAAGCTCCTCCAAGGTTTTTCTGAAACTATCATTTAGATTTTAAGGAGTTTATATTTCTTAGAAAACAGCCGTGTCTCAATTTTTTTTATTGCATTAATATAGAAAGGATGCAAAACCATAGCTGCATCATGGAAAATGGATGTTTATGAAGGAACTGATTGTTCAACATATTTTTAGCATTGCTTCATTTAATTGACATAAAAACTTAATGAATTATTAGCAACTACATTTTACAAATGAGAACATTCTCAAGAAGAATACATACTTGTTCAAACTTAAAACAAAACAAAACAAAACAAACAAACAAACAAAATATAAATGAAACTTTAGCAAATATCCATAAAGGCAGATCCCAATAATTTTCTAGGTTAGAATTTCCTATTGTCAGATCCAAGTGGATCATGTCCTCTACACTAAACTGTCAGTGTCAGTGGTACTGCTGATGGAGAAGGAAAGGTTTGCCGGTGAGCCACCCAGTTGGAAAATTACACAAGAAGCCAAGGTGAGAATGACACAATAGACACTAACTTTGTTGTGCGGAGCACACTTCTGTTGGAAAGTGCAGTTCTGTTGGGAGGGAGCAGTCTTTTGCACGGGGTGCACGGATATATGCACACTTCTGCTCCCCTTTCTTGTGCTCTCCTTCTGCTCTCCTGGTGAGCGCAATGATTCCTCACATAGCAGAGTACAAAAGTGGCATTCAGCCACACATGGGTGATACAATAAGCTGAAGTATGTTTACATATTTTCTAAATCTGGGGTCCTATTTCTAGCCACGGACCTGGATCAGAGCCAGACCTTGGACCAGCCAAAACTTGGGCCAGTCAGGCTTTGCATTAACCAGGCCTTGGATCACAGCCAGCCATGCCTGGTGCCTACACCTATTAAACCACAGTTATTCAAAATGTACTTGGTATTTAAAAACAGAATGGAATCTTTGAGAAAACTTGTGTTAAGATTTAGATAAGGTTTTGTTACTTCAAGTTTTCTAAGCACTTCTTATGTATTCATGTGTATTGTGGCTATCTAAAACATATTATACCATGCAACCTTTTTCTTTTTCTATTTGAAGTATTTTGTCAGTTTGACATTCAATAAAACAAAATCTAGAATAAGCTAAGTCTAGGCAATTCATTGATTCACCCAAATTTAATTGAGTGCCTAATATGCGCCAAGTACTTTGCCAGATATTAGGAAATCGGTTTCATAAGGCGCAATTCTGTATTTCAAAAAGCTCACAGCCTAGAACAAAATACTATAAACTGTAATAAATGTAGAAATAAATTCAGAGAACTATGATGTCACAGAAGAGTGGCACCTAAATAGCATGGATTCAGGAAGAAATTTATGTAGAAGGTGATGCTTAAGATAATTGTAAAAAAAATGATCAAAATGAAGCATCTTTATATACTACATAATAGGCATAACTAGTTTATAAATAATTGGAATTTGCATCTCGCTGATAAGGAATAGTATATATGAGAAATGTTCAAATTTTAACTTGTATTTTGATACAAGTTATTTAGTTTTCATAAATTAAACTGTTAATTTGTATATGTATTTCAAATATATATGTGAAATCATTTTTAATTCCAATGCATATATAAATACTTTAAAAATATTTTTTTCACAAACAAAATATCTATTTCTCATAATGATATGGTGATTCAGGTTAATGTTCTACATTCAAGTATAAAGTGCACATTCTATCACCTTTAATTAAGCTACATTATAATTTATAAAAATAAAAATTTACCATAGTTCTTGTTTCTTAGATTATTTGCCACCTAGAAATAATAAAGCAATTTAAGAATAAAGTTATAATTCAGAGATAAAGTGTACAACTTCTATTTTATTTATCTCAGAATTTATAATTCTGATTAATATCAGTATGTGATGGCTATGGTAGAATGAATATATGTATATTGTCTCATAAGACAAGTAAAATCCTGGACAAAATTGTCAAAGAGCAGATGTCTCAGAACTTTGAAAATCAAAAGAGACAAACAACAAATTCTAAAGAGTTTATTCATACAAACTTCTCAAACTTCCAGAAAGAACAGTGATATTCATACCTTAGCTTAGCTCTACAAAAAATTCTACCATAATTGTCTAGGCTGCAATGAAAGACTATTCAGTTATGTAAATCTAACTAAAACAATTATGAGTATACATAAAGTAAATTCATAGTCAAATGCAAAAACATATATATACATATATATACACATATATGTATGTTTGTAATTCATTTATTCACTTATGTGAATTAAAAGTGTGATTTAAAAGTCAATTGAATGAAACAATAATTATAAAAATTTCTTGATTAGATTATAATTTACAAAGATGTAATTTGTATGACAATGGTAACAAAAAGGAGGGGTAATAATGGAACTATATTGAAGCAACTTCTTCTTATAATATTAAAATTACATTGCTATCACCAAACTATATTGCTTTGTTAACATATTAATTTTAATGCCCTGTACGATCATTAAAAATAACAAAATAATTAGCTAAACAAAAAGAATTATTATAATACACTATAGAATATCTATTTAACACACACACTGATGCTATAATGGAAGAATTGTGGTACAAAAATGATGAAAGACATAAAGAAAATAAATAATAAACATAGCAGATTTAAATCTTACATTATCATTAGTTTATTACTGTAAATGAATAAAATACTCCAATAAAAAGACAGAGATAAGCAGAATGAATTTTTGAAATATGATCCAACTATAAGCTTCATAAGAAACACAACTTAGATATAAGAAACAAAATGGTTTAAAATAAAATATATATCATACCAAGAGACCTTAATAAAGAGATGAAGTAGCTATTCTAATAAAAGATGACTTAAATTTTAACACAGTAATCTTAAAAGAGATAAAAAGGGGTATTTTATAAGGACAAAAAATCCATCAAGAAGATACACACATAAACATATATACAAGTAACAACAGAGCTTGAAAATATTTGAAGCAAAACCTGACAGAATTAAAAACTAGAGAATATAACAATAATATTTAGAGATTTTAACACCTTACTAACAATGGGAAAAATAAACAAGACAGAAGATCAACAAGAAAAAAAGGTTTAAAAGCACTATAAACGAATGGACCTCTAAAACACCTATAGAATAATCAATTCAAAAACAGCACAGTATACACTCTACTCACATGCACTTGGAACATTATTCAAAAATATGACATGTAGGCCATAAAACAAACCTCACTAATGTAAAAATATTAAAGTAACCCAGTATATATTTTCTGACAATGAAATAAAATTAAAAGTAAAATTTGGAAAATTCTCAAATATGTGGAAATTAATACACTCTTAAGTAACTAATAGGTCAAAGAATAAATTACAAGGAAATTTAGAATATTTGAGATAAGGGAAAGGTACTTTAACCATACTAAAATATACTAGATGAAGATAAAACCATTTGTAGAGAAAAATTTAGAGCTATAAATGACTTTATTAAAAAGAGAAGAAATATTTTAAAATTTTAACATATCCCCTTTAAGAAACTAGAAAATTTAGAGCAAATTAAATTCAAAGCAAGTGTTAAGAAGAGTAATCAGCTATATAATATACATCAAAAAGAATAAAATCCTAGAAAGACACAAACCAAATATCTTGAGAAGAAATGGAAAACCTAAATGGACCAATGCAAAGATTAAATTGGTTATTTTAAAATAAAAGGGAACACTTTCTAACTCATCCTATGAGACCAGTATTATGCTAATATCAGAACTAGATAAAGATATCACAGGAAAAGAAAAGCACAGACTAATATTTGTTATGAATAGAGATGCAAAAATAGTCAGCAAAATGTCAAAAAACTGAGCAACCTACAAAAAGAATAGTACATCATAACCAAGTAAAATTTATCCCAGCAATAAATACAAGTTTGGTTTAACTTTTAAAAAATTGATTAAGGTAATACACCTTTCTAATAAAGTACAAGGCAAAAAAAATGATCATCTCAACAGAAGTAGGAAAAAGCATATGATAAAATTCAACACACTTTTATGTTAAAAATATTCAATAAACTAGAAATAGAAAGAAATTTTCTCACTCTCATAAAGAGAATCTACCAAAATTTCACAGCTTTTCATCCTTGATGAAAGGTTGAATGTTTTCCCAATAATACCAAGAAGAAGGCAAAAATGTCTCAATAACCATTTTTATTGCACCTTTACCAGGAGGTTCTAGTTAGGGAATTTAGTCAAAAATAAAAGAAATTCACAAGAAAGATAAAGTAAAACCATTCTTTGCAAATGACTTGTTATTGTAAACAAAAAATCCTAAAGAAACCACACACACACAAATTATTAGAACTAATAAATGAGTTCATCATTATTTGCAGGATAGAAGCTCATTATTATGCAAATTTCAATATCTATAGACTACAATCAAAAATCCAAAAATAAAATAAATATAAAATCTATTTATAACTATAATACACATTTACAGAAACTGACACATTGATTCTAAAATTAGTATGGAAAGGCAAAAGACAAAAAACTTTAAAAAGAAGAACAAAGTTGGAGTTCTCATACTTTCCAATTTCAAATTATACTGCAAAGCCATAGCAATCAAAATTTGTGTGAAGTATACATCAATGGACTAGAATTGAAAGTCCAGAAATCAATTGTTATATTTATGGTTAATTGCATTTTAGCAAATATTGAGTGTGACAAAATAGCCTTTTCAACAAACTAGATATCCACATGCAAAAAATTAATTTGGAATCCTATGAAAGCAAAGAAAAAATAAAAGTATATGTCCACATGAAGGCTTGTATGAGAATGATCATAACAACATAATTCATAATAACTAAAGTTATAAACAATCCAAAAACCCCTCATCCGATGAGTATATAAACAAAACATAGAATACCCATGTAATGCAATTTTATTCAGCAATAAAATAAAATACATGCTACAACATGGATGGATCTTGAAAACATTTTACTAAATAGAAGAAATCAGTTATATAAATCCACATGATATATGATTCTATTTATATGTTCAGAATAGGCAGTCCATAAAAACAGAAAATAGATTGGTAGTTTCCAGGTGTGTCTAGGTGGAGAGGGAGAAGAGAGACTTACTAATGGGTATAGGGTTTTTTGGAGGTAAACAAAAATGTTCCAAAATTTGGTAGTGGTGATACTTATCCACCTTTTTGATATACTAAAGTATATTATAAAATGTAAATTTTATAGTATGTAAATTATATCTCAATAAAACTAGTATTAGCCCCTCCCTCACCACACACACTGTGAGAAACCACTGAAAATGCTACATTTAGAAACATAAACAATAGTAGGTTTGGGGAGTTGAAGAGAAATTATAGTTCCCAAATATTGATGGTGGAAATATAAAAGTTTTAGCCACTTTGAAAACTCTTTAGCAATTGCTTAAAAGAGTATATGTAAACTTACCATAAGTCTACAATTTCAATCCTAGATTTCTTTCTAGGAGCAATGAATATAAATACTTCTATGTGAATGTCCACAGAATAATAACTCAATAGCAAAAATAAAAATAAAAATCAAGAAATAATTCAATCAACTCTCAACTGTGAATGGATACACAAAATATTAGTACCCATGCAAAGGCATAGTGATTTGAAATAAAAAGCAACAACTATAGATAGATAATCAAACTTTTCACTGAATAAAACTAGAAAAAAAACTTATTACACATACATGGAATTTCCTGGAAAGAAAAACTTACAGAGTCAGAAGGAGATTAGCAATTTCCTGGAGCTGAGGGTGGGAATAGAGATTAATTGAAAATAGACACAGGGAAGATTTTTTTAAATTAAGTTTATTGGGGTAACATTGGTTAATACAATGATATAATTTCCAGGTGTACATTATAATTTGACATCTGTATATTCTATTGTGTGTTTACCATCCAAAGTCCAGTTTCATTCAGCTATCATATATTTGATCCCCTCTACCCACTTCACCCTCCCAATATCCCTCTATATTTGACCCCTTTTTACCATCTACCTACCTCCTCCTTCCCCCATCCCCTACCTTCTGGCAACCACTAGTCTATAGTCCATGTCCATGAGTTTCTGTTTGTTTGTCCTTCTCATTTGTTGCTTTTAGGTTTATATCCCACATATAAGTGATATCATGCAATTTTCAACTTTTTCCATCTGGTTTATTTCGCTTAGCATGATTATCTCGAGATCCATGCATGCTGTCGTAAATGGCAGTATTTCATCTCTTCTTATGGCCGAGTAATATTCCATTGTAGATATGTACCACAGCTTCTTTAGCCAATCATCTATCGTAGGACACTTCAGTTGCTTCCATGTCACGGCCACTGTGAATAATGCTGCTATGAACATTGGTGTGCAAATATCTTTTCAGATATGGGTTTTCAAGTCTTTGAGGTAAATACCCAGTAGAAGAATTGCTGGATCATATGGCATATCAATTCTTAGTTTTTTGAGGAACCTCTATACTGTTTTCCATTGTGACTGTACCAACTTGCAGTCCCACCAGCGGTGTATAAGAGTTCCTTTTTCTCTGCATCATCTCCAACATTTGTTATTACTTGTTCTGTTGACTATAGCTATGCTAAGAGGTGTGAGATGGTATCTCAATATGGTTTTGATTTGCATTTCCCTAATAGCTACCGATGTTGAGCATCTTTTCATAGATTTGTTGGCCATTTGTATGTTCTCTAGGGAGAAGTGTCTGTTCA
>PVKZ01009310.1:0-11580 GCA_004027375.1 Macroglossus sobrinus
TTTTTTTAATCTTTGTTTTCTTGAATTCTATGAAAAACTTGAATTAGTTGTGTGATTTTCGTGAACATCTTTAAAAGAAGGTTTAAAAACATCTGTAACGCCGTTTTCCGTTGAACCCACGCCCTGCACCTGACCAGGCCGTACAGACACGCTCCGGGTCCAGCATGCACCTGATGCTCTGTGGGGACACGATGACAAACGCCAGAGTGTCACTTACACCCGGGCTGGCCGCGCCGCTCGGGTGCAGCTGGCGGCTGCCGTGGGGTCCAGGGCACCCTGCGTGGGGGACCCCGGGCCCAGCCCGCAGCAAGTGCAGAGAGCAGAGGCCCCCACCTCTCCTGCAGCCCCGCCCCACCCGACGCCCCCTGACCTCCCCGCTAAACGCGCCCCCTTTGGAGCAGGCCGGAAGTAGCCACGGCGACGGGCCAGCTCTGAGGTCGTATCATGAAGCACAACGTCGCTTTGGGGGCAAAGAAGGAAGGAAGCCCCTTTCACTGCCGCCCAGGCTGGCCGCCGTCCCCTCTCCTGCAGCGGGGGGCTCGCTGCCTGCTCTCCCCGGGGGGCGGACACGGCCGCCCTGGCGAGTTCCGGCCACCTCTGCTCACCGGAGCAGATCGTCCCCACGCCTCGTAACCTGGGCGTTTCGTTCGGGTCAGCTCCGTTTCGCAGACTTCCTCCCGAGCCGGGAGCAGGTGTTCCCGCACCCTCCCCTTACGGCTTCCTGTCCCGGGACTCAGAGCAACTCCTGCACCCGCAGCGTTGGCAGCGAGATTCTCAGGCTGGGGATCCACGCGGGGGGTTCCGGACGGTTCGCGGGCGGGAGGGTGAATGCCGAGGTCTGCAGCCCAGGTCACCGCGTCCTGCATTTCTGGATTATTCCAACAGGAAAGCTTACCCTGTGACGTACAGCTGAGCCTGGATGGAGGAGGGACGGCTCCTAGGAGCCAAGAAACCGCATTTATCGACTTGCTACAAAGTAGCGAAAAGCCGATGAGTGAGTCCCTCTGATCTTATAAAAACATAAGAATTCAGGGTCCGCGCTTTCTTTATAGAAAAGCTAGTTACAGAACCTCACGGGTCGTTAAAGAAGCCATGCATTAAGTCTTTTTTAAAAACAAACAAACACGTATCGACAGGGTCGTAGGCACCAGATGTCCGCGGGCCTGTGGCCACCTCACCCCAGTTCTGCCTCGTCACCACCTGCCCCCCTCCCCCACTGTGTGTCTGTTATTGTGTGTGTTCTCATCTCTCCTCGTGAGAACCACAGGCCCTGGCTTCCGGGCCCCCCCGAAATCACACAGCCTCGTACTGACCACGCCCACGAAGACTCGGTTTCCAAATGAGATCACATCTGACTCCCGGGGCTGGGACATGGGCACGACCTGGGGACACAGTGTGACCCACCACAGAGGGACAGTGCCCAGCGCCCTGGGACGCGGTGGCTGCTGCTGTGGCACGTCTCCTCCAGGACCCCAGACTCTATGCGAGGCTGGGGACCCCAGACCACCCCCGCCCCCCGTATCGCCCCAGAAGCACCCGAAGCCGACCCCCTCCGCGCCTCACACTTCCACGCAGTGTCAGGGGCCGCAGCCCGGCGTCCTCCCCAGGAGCCCTCGCTCTCCCGTCTGCCTCGGGGTGTCTCGTGAGCTGACCTAGGCGACCCCTCCTCCCACGAGCCGAAGCTGCACCAGAGACAGGAGGGCGTCAGGCCTCCCTGGCCTTCCGTCCCACCAGCCCCCCGCCCCGAGGCGGCCACGTGCTGAGCCGGCCGAGTGTCACGGCAACAGCCAGGGAGGCAGCAGCCAGCGGTAGGCAGGTCCTCCCCGGAGCACCGCTGGGGAGCATGCTTCCCCTGGAGCACCCCTGAGGGGGCGGGGGGACGACGGGAACCCACTTCTCCTCCATTAGCACCGACTCCCTGTGTCATGGGTCGTGGAGACCTCATCCCCAAACCGCGAGCTGAGCCGGAAAAAGTCGCACTTCAGAATTAACACCCTGAGACTAACGCGCTGAGCTGGGAGAAGGCGCGACTTCCTTCCCAGCGTCTCAGGAGCCGCGTAAGCTTCGGGCTGCCTTTTATTTTGCCAGATACCGAGTTCCCACAGCCCAGCGCCGCGCCCTGACCCCGAGGAGACACCGGGACACTGAAGAGATATCAGTTCGGTTCTTTAATGTAATTCGGAATTTGCCAGCGTTTTATATATAAAGGAAACATAAAATTTACTGACAACGAAAGGATTTTAGAAATATTTTACCAGAACTAGACTGATGTTTATAAGCCCCTTAGATAAGTGTGCACACGCACATGCAAACACGCGTGCATGCACATACATGCACACGCATGCATCTGCACATGCGTGTGCACCTGCATACATGTACACGTGTGCACACACATGCACACACATCGAATGAAAAATGAAGAGGTGGTCCAGGGAATTCAGGTTTGATAAATTAAAACAAAGCAGAACAAACGAGTCCCATCAGGACAATCTCAGCTTTCTAATTCCCTTTGGAATAAAGGGGAATAATAAAAATTCTTGTTTATTAAAGAACAACAAAAAAATCCCCTGTGGAATTGGAAAGGCCCGAATGAGCAACGACATTCGCCAGTGCCGGCCACCGGCCGTCCCCTGGGGCGTGGGCTCTGACGTTCCAGGCTTTGCCTCTGCGCACCTGCCTCCCGGTGACCTGCGAGACCGGGAGGGTGTTGTTGGGTGGCACAGCACGGGCCCCCGACCTTCCCCTGGCGACAGCGTCCAGCTACGGCTCCTCCGTGCTGACCCCTGCTTTCCAGGCCAGTGACCATGACATGGCCAGAGGCTGAGTGTGACACACGCAGCAAACGATGCCCAGCAGGTGCCACTCAGACCCCGGGGAAGCCCACCCGCCCCTGACCAGAACCACGGCTCCCCAACCCCCGGCTCAGGCAGGAGCATCGGGACCCATGAGGGGCGCCATGTGTCAAGCCGGTAACAAGCTCCTCGGTCCCCTGTGAAGAGGACCCCTCCACACAGCGAGTGCCGATGCTGTCACTTGGATGCGACTGGAACCGCTGTGAACAAGGAGATGCCAGCCTCCAAACGCCATCCTGTCAGCGACATAAGGTACGTTCAATTTGCTTTAGTAACGTGGATAATTACTAGCATTTCAAATTTAATTAAGAAAGATGCTTCTGGCTTTATTTGTGTCGAGCCTTGTAGCCCCACTCGTCGAAGACTTAGAGACTGACAAGAAAAGGAACTGTTTACGCAGAATCCTGGGGCCCCCGAAGAGCCCAATGCCCGCTCCTGGGCAGCGGGCCAGCCCCCTCCTCCCGGCCGTGAGTGTGGCACTTCCTGCCTGGGGCCCCGAGTGTGACGGGGGGTCTGGGGAGGGCTTCTGGACGAGGCACTGTGAGTCTGAGCTTCAAAGGCGGGTAGGGGGGCCATCGGGTGGGAGAGAGGGGAGGAGGAGATGGATTCCGGGCAGAGGAGAAATTCTCCTAGAAATTGTGGGAAGCTTTTGATCTGACTTCTCAGGTTCCCAAATAATGAGACGGAGAGAAAAAATGAGAGAAATTGCATCAGCCTCAAGATGCCCTGAATGGGCCACGTGCCCGGCGGCCGGCAGGGGTCCTGAGCGCTTTCACTCCCATCAATAGTCTGTGGTCCTCAGAGCAAGAGTTCTTGTTCTGCCGCCTCCCAGTTCCGCCTCGCTGTGTCCCCATCGGAACCCGGCCAACCCGGGGGCGCGTGGGAGGTCCTGCCGTGTCCCTCGAAGGGCCCTTGTCTGGGGTGCGAACCCAGGACGCTCCCGGGATTCTGGCTTACTTTAAGATTCAGAGACAGCAAGTCCCTGAAAGTCTGCCCGTTGGAGGGCCGGCTGAGGGTGCGGAGTGGAGCAGAGTGTGAAATAGCAATTAGGCAGAAGCCTCGTGGAATGGAGGCCAAGCCGACTCGGCCAACAGATACCCAAGTGCATTCTGGGTAGCATCCGTATCGGATCTGGAGCTTGAACCTGCAGAAGGGAGGAGGTGAGACGGGCAAGGAGGGCCTCCGCCAGGGGACTGAGATAACAGACGAAAAGCTGGGCCAGGCATGAGGGGAAAGGCAGGGGGGCCACGTAAAGACGGATGGAGGTGGGCGGCCGGGGCAGGGAGCAGCGGGGTGCGTGCTGGCGGATCGGGGTGCCGGAGGCTGGGGAGGGAACCTGGCGAGCGTGGGGTGAGGCGTGCCGAGTGGGCATCAAGAGCGGGGCACACAGCCGGCGCGATCAGCTTCGCACACAAGGGAAGCTAAGTCTGATGCCGCGGCCAAAGAGCCCCCGGCTCCAGCCCTGCCTGGCCGCCCCCAGCCTCGGATCCGGTCTAAACAGGGAGCCGCAGCACGGGTGCCCCAAGACCGAGGCAGGGATTGGAGGCTGTGAGCCCCTCCGTGACCGGGAGCTGGCGTCATCGCTGCCACCGCAGCTCCGGGATCTACCGAGCACCGCCCAGAGTCACCAGCCTCGAGGCGCCCAAGGCGAGGCAGCGGCCGGTCAGCACCACGGAGAGCGCCCCGGGCCGGCGTGGGCCGGGCAGGGAGCACCCCGCGCTTCACGCAGGGAGGAGGGAGGCGGCGGTGAGGACGCGGTGAGGACGCGGTGAGGACGCGGCCAGGATGGAGAACCCTCCTTGGAGACGGGCAGCGGTGCCACGGGGCCCCATCAGACAGGAGGGGCAGCCGGCTTGGGTGCCTTCACCCACCCGCTGGCCTTCCTGGGTGCCTGGCACCCGGCTCTGGCTGAGCCCACAGGTCCGTGGCTGCCTTTTCTGCAGCCACCCACGTGATCAGGCCGGGGGCGCCATGAGCTGAGCCAACCACCGGCCGACTTCCGAACGCGGCGCCGGCTGTGGGGACGGATGGGCGTGACCCGGGGCTCGGCCGGCTGGGCTGAGTGGTTGTAAAACCAACTGAATCCCTTGTCTGGAGACAGAGCCTCTCCCTCCAGAAAGCCACCATCCCTGACCCAGCGGAGAGGAGCCTGGGCGACGGACCTAGCCGAGGGAGGGGGCCGCACCCCCACATCTCACCGCAGCACAAGAAGGCACCGGGTCCCCGCAAAGTCATGGCGACAGCTCACGGCTAACGAGCACCCACAGCGCGCCAGGCACGGCGCCCCATGCGCCCCAGAGACGGCCGTTAAATCCCCCAATCACGCCCCAAACACCTGCCTGGGCGGGAGGCTAGCGACCCCCTCCCAGGAATGACAAAGCAGAGAACGGAGGGGCTCAGGGAGCAGAGCGAGCACCCCTGTTCCAGGCCCCAACACGGGGACAGGGGTGACCGAGCCGCTTGTGGGTGAAACCCCGCGTCTCCAGCCTCGGGCCACCGCTCCCGCCGACTCGGAGACGCGACGGGGACACCGCCGCCGCAGCCACCCGCGTGCAGGTGCAAGGGGCCTCGTCCTCGGGAAGGAACTGCGCGCCCTGAGGGAGCTGCGAGTGACACGCCAGCCGTTTACGAAAGGACGGAGTCCCCTTCGCGCGGCGCTTAAAGTGTCTACTGCGGTCCCACGAATAGGGGAGTGGGCGAGGCCGGGACCAGCGAGCCGACGCCCAGATGCCCGGCTGCGCATGCGCCCCGGCTGCCGCTGGCGTCATGACGGTGCCCCCCTCCCCGGGGGCCGGACCGCTGACGTCATGACAGCGCACCCCCATACTGGGGAGCCAGACCGCTGATGTCCTCACGGTGCCCCCCATCCCTGGGGCCTGACCACTGACACGCTGACATCACCCCTCTCCCGGGGACCTGATGACGTCCTGACAGCGCCCCCCTCCCTCCCGGGGGCCTGAGACGCGGCTTCCATCTGGCCCCCGCCCTGCTGTCTGCGGAGGGGCCGGTGCGACCTGCTGTTTATGTCTCAACCCCCGGGCAGAGCACGGACGACCACCCCGTCTTCGGCTCGTCCACGGGCCCCGCCGGCTCATGCACGCAGAGCCCCCCGCACCTGGCCGGCAGGTAGGCCGAGAGCCGTGGGCGACGAGACAAGCTGTGGAAGGTTCTGGAGCTCCGGCGGGGGAGGCGGAGGGCCCGCAGGGAGGGGCCGGTCCCCAGGCGGCTGCTCCTCAGACGCGGGCGCAGGTCGAAGGTCAAACACGTCGGGCTGAGCGCGGCGGTCTGCGGCGACACGACCCTGCCGCCTGCGGCGACACACCGCGCTGGACCCGGTGTCCCGTCCGCCTTCCCGACCGGCTCACGCTGGCTCCTCCCTGAATCCCCCGAGCGCTGGGACCTGGGCGCTGACATCACCCCCCGGAGCCCAGGGGCCCCTGGGAGGGGGACGCGGTGCGGGGACCGGCGGCGGGACCGCGGACAGGACCGCGGACAGGACCAGGGACAGCTCCTGGGGCCCTGGGCTTCTAGTCCCGGCTCCACTCAGCTCCGGGGAAGCGGGGACACTGCTCTCCACACCGTGTCCCCTGATCTGAGAGGACATCCCTGCTGAGTGCTCTTCACAAAAAAACAAGGCGGGGAGGACAGGAAAAGAGGAGGAGGAGGAAGATGGGGAGCACGACCTGTGGCGAGTGAGGGTCGCCACTGCTCCCCCACACTCCAGCTGTCCTGCTGATGACTCACCTTCAGGGGGTCTCAGGGGAGCAGCTGCGGGGGCTGTGTTCAGGGCGGAACCTCCTTCCTGAGCGTCACCATCGATGGGGGGGAGCGAAGCGCCATCTCACCAGCACCCCGCAGGCGGGACCCTGGGGGCCGAGGCCGCCTGGGCCACCCCGCATCCATACCGCCCGGACTGTGGCAGACGCCCGGGCAGAGGTCGGGATGCACGCATGGCGTCCCCTGGACAGACAGGGTCGCTTTCCTAAATGCCTCCCCAGGGACCACTGGCACAATCCCGACGGCATCAAACTCCAGGGGAATTCTGCATCCCCCCCCCAGTGTGCTCCGGGGATGGGGGTGTCTTAAGGTAAACAGGATTTAAATCCCTGCCCCCCCCAGCAAACCCCACCCTGGGTGTCAGTCCTGTGACCTCGCCACCACCCTGCAGCCCACCGGGCTATACCTGCTCTGGGCTGGGGGGTCGGGCTTGTGGGGACAGACTACACATGCGGCAGGTTTGGGGTGTTCAAGCTCTTTCTGCCAAAAAAACTCATCACTCGATGGCTCTAAAATTTATATTTAAATAATCCCATGTGGTAATTGAGAGCATTAGAAAACACGCTATGTGCCAAGCAGCTAATTAAAACAAGACACGCTTGCAAACTGCAACGCTCTGCCAGTTAAACACCTTCGGGCTGAGGCTGTGGGCGATCATGCCCGGGTGACACGAGGACTCGCCGGCACGGTCCCCCACCCCCCTATCGCTGGGGCGAGAGGCGCGCACGGCGGGGGAGGCTGCAGGGCCCGGCCAGACGGCTGGACGGCCGGACACTCACGCGGGTGTGGTCCAGGGCGAGCCCAGCAGCGGGCTCGCTTTCTGAGGCTGCAGACGAAGTACCTCGGGCCTGGTGGCTTAAAACGAGAGGTCTGTTCGCTCGCCACGCGGAAAGTCCCAGATCAAGGGGACGCCGGGGCGGCCGAGGGAGACGCCGTCCCATCCCCTCCCCTGGCCCGTGTGACGGCAGGCGGCGCCTGCCACTCCCTGGCGTGTGGCAGCATCACCCCACTCTCTGCCTCCGGCATCACCCGGCGTCCCCTCGTCTTCTCGTGAAGATGCCAGTCCCTGGGTCTGGGCGCACCCCCGGGGATGGCCTGACCCAGTCTGGCCTCACCTTAGTCACGTCTGCGACCACCCTATTTCCGAGTAAGGTCGCACTGGGAGGCTCCACGTGGACGGGACTTGGGGACACTACGCAGCCCGGGGCTGACAGCAGGAGTCTCCAGGGCTGTCCACTCTAACAGACAGTGACGGGACGGGAGCTCCACGGGACAGTGACGCAGCCGGCAAGGCTCATCATGCTCACACCGCTCCAGTCTCTGGGGCCGACCCCGAGGGCCTCCCCGCTCCAGGCCCCGGGACCTTGCTGCACCCCTGGCCCTCCCGTCAGAGCCGAGGTGATGTGCGTGGCTGTTCTCCATCCCCGAGGCAGGACCGGCTCCCCGGTGCTGAGCGTGTGGTCCCTGAAAATGGCTCTCGCCCCAGAGGACGCTGGGGCGTGGCACAGAGGCCACCCCGTCCTGTCCCCGCCCTCCATCAGGCTCGGCCCACAGCTGTCGCCGGCGTGAGCTGAGCGACTCTGAGCAGCCCCCACGACAAGGAGAGAGCCACACGGCAGGTCCTCTGGAGGCCTCGGGGAAGGGCACCCCGCTGGGTGAGTCCATCTGTGTGGGGTGTCCCCCTTCCTGTAAGGCCACCCGTCCTATCAGACGTGGGTCCAGGCACACGACCTCACTTGAACGTGCTGACCTCCGTGAAGACCCTATCGCTAAACAGAGCCACGTCCTGAAGTACTGGGCTTTAGGACACATGTGTTCTGGAGACACCGTTGAACCCACAATAGGGAGCAAAGGCAAAGAAGACGTGAGAAAGGTCAGAGAAGGGGCAGCTTCCGGCAGAGGGACTGCGACGCGGCCACCTGCCTGAGCGGAGGCCTGGAGAGGCAAGGAAAGTCGCGGGCACCGTATTTTAGCATCCAGAGGCTGGGCCGTGGTGGCTCTGTGACAGCCTTCATGTCCCAGATGGGCTGGGCGCACGGAGCGTGACGTCGTAGGGGTGCCACTGCCCGCCCCGTGGGTCCGCACCCCTCCCCTCGGCTGGCTAAGCCCCGGCACCTGGTCCCTGCGTGGCCGAACCCGGCCCCACCGTGATGGGCGAGCTTCTAGGCCACACCTGCACCCCCTTTCGCTAAAAAAGGCAGGGCTAGTAAGCTACCTTCATCTCTGCAAAGGACACAGGTGTCGTGAGGAGCCGGCCCGGGCTTGCTGGCTTTCCCTAACTCTCGACAGGCGTGGAAGACAACGCGGAAGCTGCCGTGACCTTGGGCATCGGGGAGAAGCAAGCCCAGCGAACGGATGGCTTCTGGGTGAGAGGAGACGGTTCCGCCTCAGAAGTCTGAACCCTCTCACGGTCACACGGCCAGGTGGGACTACGGCGCCGTACGGCCACAACTGTCTCACCTCTTAGAGGCGAGTTCCAAGCTGGCCATTCCCATGGGTCAGCTGAGCAAACCAACCCTGCTCTACCTGAACCGTGTCGTAAGGCTTGGGGCACGTCAGACGTCGGAGAGGAGGTGCCAGGCCACCTGACAGGAACACGCCAGAGAGTGCCCGTGACGGGCGGTTTGACCCTCTACCCGGACACAGGACACAGGACATGGGACACGGCTCCTTTCTCAGACCCTGGGGAGGGACACGTCCTCGGTGCCCCATTGGTGAGGTGACTGGCCAAAGTGCATCACTGTGAGGGTGCCACCGTTCGCAGAGGCGGGGCGGGGGACAGGAGCTGAGGGGTACACCATTCCCGTGTCCCCTCCAGGGAACCAGAAACAGCCCCTGCCACAGACACCGCCCTCCCGGACTCTGCGGGACCCCCCATGCCACCCCGGGGATGTTGAGCATGACTGCTGTGTCCCCACGGCCCCCAAACAACATAGCGTGACCTTGACCCCGTGCCCAGCGCCAGCCGACCTGCCTGGGCGGGGACTGACCACACGCAGTGAAGTGCCCGCCAGGGAACGCGCGTCGTGCGCTCAGGTGTGACCCACGAGAGTCTCTGTCCCCCTCGGTGCCGGCTGCGGGCCCCTGGGCCACGCCCCCGGCTCCGCTGCTCGGCGGACACCACATCTCGCCACAGCTCATACGAATCAGCTCCGAGCGCAGACTGCGAGATGAGCCCGAGGTAACTCCCCGCTCTCAGGTGACCCTATTTCCTGAACGATGCCACCTCGCGGTCCCCGCGTCACCTGCCGTAGGTGAGGGCTCGCTGCGCGCGGCCCGGCGCCCACGCCACGGCTGCCACCGCAGTCGGATGTCGACAGCCGTCTCCGCTCGGCTCCCAGTCAACGGCACGCGGCGCCCGCCGCGTCACAAACCCCAGCGCCGCGAGTGTGACCCGCCGAACGCGTGTTCCCCGGAGCAGGGTTAACGAGTCGGAACCGATTCCCAAGCCAGTCCGGCTGGAAGTACCGGGAGCTGCCCCACGTCAGACGTGCAGAGAACATCCAACCCTGCCTTCAGGTGCGCGGACGTCGCTCTGTGTCGCTCTGTGTCCCCAGCTGCCCTGTCACCTGTCACCTGTCGCCAGGAGCGGTCGGCGTGCGCAAGGCGAGCGCTCACAGGCTGTGCTCACGACTATCTAACACGCGTTCGCCCGAACCTGTCCCTCGGAAGCCAACAGCGAAGCGGAGAGCCAGCTGCTCGTGGGAGCCTCCCGATCGTGCACGCAGGGAAGACCTGGGGGTCTGGCCCACGCCCCGTCCCCGCCGTCCCCTGTCAGATGATGGGACGACGTGGACGTTGTGACAGGACGACGCGGCCCGAGCCGCCCGAGCAGCCCCGACAGAAGCGCCATCTCTAGGAAGCGGGAGGTGACGGCTGCAGCCTGCGATGCACACTGGCCCGAGTGTCACGTTTCCATGCGAGTCCCTCTCTCAGAGGAGAACCCGCCACTAGGGAAGGACCCGGACGGTGAGGGCGAGAAGCGGGAGCTGCAGTCAGAGTGTTCCCAGGCGGGGCGGCGGGCGGCGGGGTGGGTTCTGGGCTGGGCGGAGTGGCGGGCAGCGTAGTGGGTGCCAGGCGGGGCAGTGGGCGGCGTGGTGGGTGCTGGGCGGGGTGGCGGGCGGTGTGGTGGGTGCTGCAGGCCCCCACAGGCTCAGTCAAGGTGGCGTGTCTGAACCCTGCCAGGCGGGCTGGGACTCGCTGTTCTGGGGACGTGTTCCCAGCACACAGGACGGTCGGGTTTAAGTCGGGGAAGCCCAGGGCTAACCGGAGGCCACCGCAGGGACCTCGGACTCCGTCACCGGCCCCCACATGGCCCCCGCTCCGTGAACCGTGGCCCGGGGGCCTCCTGCCGGCCCGTTCCCAGCGCCCGGGAACAGCCCTGGCAGGGAAGCGTGACTCACAGCGCTGGAGGTGGGGTCCCGCACGCCCCCCACACCTCCCGGGGCGCACCCTGCGTTCCCCCTGTCTCATCAGCCACTCACGGCGGCGGGGGACACGGTGCCCACAACGGGCCGGCTTCCTGTTGACACGTGTGCCTGTCGGGAGCCACCGGGCCGCTCGGTCTCCGGGAGGCAGTGGGCGGCCGAGGGCTGGGACCCCAGGGTCGGGCCCACGTCCGCCGTTTGCTTTGAGCAGTATAGCAGGGATTCATTTTTGCACTCCAAAAATAATAATAATAATAATTACAGCTCCATTAGCATTAGCATTTAGGTACAAAATATTATGGCACCGATGTCTAATTAACATAGTAATTAGACATATTAATATATTTCCTTTTTCATTTCAAATCCATAATCTACGCTAATTGCTTTTAATGTACTCACTTTGGAGGGATGCCGATATTTTCGAGTGTAAAATTATAACTTACCCCATTAACTAAAAACCGTGGCAGCGAAGTCGTCCCTAATGCGATTATACTCCCGTCCGGGTCGGCAGCAGCCAGCAGGCC
>PVKZ01009311.1:0-11609 GCA_004027375.1 Macroglossus sobrinus
GTTATATATAGTTATATGAATAGATGTAGAAAAAGCATTTGACAAAATCAACATCTATTTATGATAAAAACTCAGCAAAGTGGGAAGAGAAGGAACATCATAATACTTCATCATAATAAAGGCCATATATGAGAAACCCACAGCTAACATTATACTCAGCACAGAAAAGCTAAAGCTGTTTTTCTTAAGATCAGGAACGAGACAAGGATGTCTACTTTCACCCTTTTATTCAACATAGTATTGGAAGTCCTAGTCAATGCAATCAGATAAGAAACAGAAATAAAAGGCATCTAAATTGGAAAGGAAAAAGTAAAACTGTCATTATTTGCAGATGGCAATATACTAGATATAGAGAACCTGAAAGATTCCACCAAAAAAAAACTATTAGAACTGGTAAATGAATTCAATAAACTACAAAATAAATATTGAGAAATCAGCTACATTTTTATATACCAATAATAAACTACCAGAAAAAGAAATTAAGAAAGCAATCCCATTTACAATCGCATTTAAAAAAACCTTAGAAATCAGTTAACCAAGGAGGTAAAATGCTTCTACTAAGAAAATTATAAGACACTGAAGAAAAAAACTGAAGAAGATACAAATAAATGGAAGCATATATCATGCTCTTTGACAGGAAGAATTAACATCCATAAAATGTCCATATTTCCTAAAGCAATCTATAGATTCAGTGCAATTTCTGTCAAAATATCAATGGCATTTTTCAGAGATCTAGAACAAATAATCCTAAAATTTATTTAGAACTCTAAAAGACCTCAAATATCCATGGCAGTCATGAGAAAGAATAACAAAGTTGGAGGAATCATGTTACCTAATATCCAACTGTACTAGAATGCTATAGTAATCAAAACATTATGGTACTGGCATAAAAACAGATCAGTGGAAATGAATAGAGATCTCAGAAATAAACTCAAGCCCATATAGTTAATCTATGACAGAGAAGCAAGAATATATAGTGGGATAGAAACAGCCTATTCAATAAATGGTATTGGGAAAACGACAGATATATGCAAAAAGAGTGAAACTGGACCACCTTCTTACACCGTATGCAAGAATAAACTTAAAATGGATTAAAGACTTCTTTGTAAGACCCGAAACCATAAAACTTCTAGAAGAAAACATAGGCAATAAACTCTCTGACATTGCTCTTTGTAATATTATACCTCCTCGAGGAAGAGAAACAAAAGAAAAAATAAACAAATGGGGCTACATCAAACTAAAAAGCATTTACACAGCAAAGGAAACCATCAACAAAATTAAAAAATAACCTACTAAATGGGAGTAGATAATTGCCAATGATACATCAAATAAAGGATTAATATTCAAAATTTATAAAGAGCTCATACAACTCAACTAAAAAAAAAAACAAACAATCCCATTAAAAAATAGGCAGAGGACCTGAATAGACATTTCTCCAAGGAGGACATATATATGTACAATAGACATGAAAAGATGCTGAACATCACTAATCAGAGAAATGCAAATTAAAACTATAATGAAATATCACCTCATACCTGTCAGAATGCTTATCATCAATAAATCCCAAAACAGGAAGTGTTGGTGAAGATGTAGAGAAAAGGGAACCCTCATGCACTGTTGATGGGGTTGCAAATTGGGGCAGCCATTATGGAAACAAGATGGAGATTCCTCAAAAAATTAAAAATAAAAGTACTTTATGGCTCAGCAATTCTACTTCTGGGAATTTATATGAAGAAAACCAAAACACTAATTCAAAAAACATATATGCACTTCTTTGTTCATTGCAGTATTATTTATAATAGCCAAGATATAGAAGCAACCTAAGTGCCCATGAAGAGACAGTTGGATAAAGAAGAGGTAGTACATATACACAATGGAATATGACTCTACCATAAAAGAAAGTGAAATCTTACCATTTACAACAACATGGATGGACCTAAAGGATATTGTTGTAAGTGAAATAAATCAGTCAAAGACCATATGATTTCACTTAACATGTGGAATCTAAAGAATAATATAAACAAACAAACAAACAGAAACAGACTCATAGATACAGAGCACAAACTGACAATTACTGGATGGGAGGGGGATTTGGGGGCTAGGTGAAAAAAGTGAAGGGATTAAGAAATACAAATCGGTAGTTACAAAATAGTTATAGGGATGTAAAGTACAGTATAGAGAATATAGTCAATAACCTTTTAATAACTATATAAAGTGCCCAGTGGGTACTAGATTGCACACCTAAAACTAGTATAAAATAATACTGAATGTCAATTATAATTAATAAAAACATTTAAAGAAGACCCTCCAGAGGCATACTCTGAATGAAAGCAAGCTAATCATCAAAGGTTACATACTAAATGGTTCTATTTATATAACATTCTTGAAGTGACAAAGTTATAGAAGTAAAGAGTAGTGGTTGCTAGGGTTTCTGAACTTGGGGGAGGGGAAGTGGGTGTGGCTATAAAAGAGACAGCATGAGAGTTTTTTGTGTTGATGAAACTTTTCTGTATCTTCTGTGGTGGTTCTCACAGGATTCTCCACATGTGATAAAATTTCATAAATACACACATGCACATGAACAGGTATAAAGCCAGCAAGATCGGAATGAAGTAGATGATGGAGTGTATCGATGTCAATTTCCTAATTGTGATGTCGTGCAACTATATCAAAAGAAAGTGTTTATTTTAAAAATTTGATCACACTCCTATACAAATGAAAAACATGTGGAAATCAAAATTAAACACATAATATTTACAGCCGCTACAAAGAAAAAGAAACATTGAAATGTAAATCAAACCTTGGACTAAGGGGTAGGTGAAAATATTAAAAATCCAAATCTCTTTGTAATATTTATGAAGTATAAAGAATATATCTAATTTACAAAGGAAGAACAACCTAGACATATCTTTAAGAACATGGATGGATCTTAAAAACCAGAGTCAGCAAAATATCGAGAAATGATGATGTATAATATTAACAGACACCTAAATTAAAAATAAATGCTCACAAACTATCATATACATATTAATGCTCATGAAAAGTATAAGCATTAAATGCATCAGAATGCCATGAGAAGAATGGGACTGGGAAATAGAAAAAGGGGAATAAAAGTCCTGAAAAATAAACCCGTGAAATGTGATTAACTCAACCCTCTATACTTGATGTCAAAACCACTGCATCATCCCCCCACCCCAGCCACACACACAACAGAGTTTGTTCAGGGAAAAAATACTTAATCACTGACAGTATTAAGATATACTGACATATGAAGAGAATGATATAAAGACCAGCTTTTGTTCAATTTTGTTCTTGTAATAAAACTCTCTGCAGTCAGTGTTCCCCATTATTGCCTGTGGGTATAGGGTGCACCACTTCACTGTGCTGCCTTTGTTAGTCTTCTGCCCCATCCTGAGTTTCTGGCCTCCAAACACCATTACTTTAGTGTGTGTGTGTGTGTGTGTGTGTGTGTGTGTGTGTGTGTGTGTGTGTGTGTGTGTGTGTTGTGTGTGTGTTGCAGAGGTGCTGTCAGTGACCTTCTGTAGGCTGAAGTATTTTGTCCTTCTGAGGGCCATTAGTTGCTTATAGCATTCGTGAGGTGCAACATACACCACAATGACGAGTGACCTGGAGGTGATTTTGATGTCTGCCTTCTGAAGGGAGTGTCATTGTCGCCTTAAACACATTACAACTCTCCCCACCCACCCCACATCCCCTCCAGCCCTACACACACACTTCAAGGAATACAAAGTCCTTTTTCTCCTTGCCTGTGAGATAAAATGTTAAGGAGGACATTTGTCTTCATTTCTCAGTCCTGACCCAGGCTTTCTTCTCAATGTCTGGCTACTCTTCTTCTCCAGGGCCTCACCTCCTCCCCTCTCAAACAGCAACCACTTCCCTTTCCTCCATCCCCACCATCAGAAAACCAAGAGACATATATTTTTAACTTGATTTTATTGTCATCATCAGGGTAAACTACAAGTTTCAGATCTGATCTCTCTGTGGTTGACTAGATGTCCTCTGCATCCTAAGGAGATGCAGGAGATCAATCTAAATCTGGCCACTGCCATTCATGGGTCATTATCTTCATCATTGGATTTCTGGGGGGTCTTATCTTTATGCTCTGGCAGGTTTTGATTCTGCTTCTTTTTTCTATAGTAAAATACTAGAATCGTCGGCTGTTTTTCCCCTTTCTTTAATCTTTTGGCATTTTGTCTCAGGTCTGACCGGACCCTCTTGACAAAATTTCGCACCTGGTAGGGAAACAAGATGAGATCAGAAGGGCATTAATTTGAAAGAAGAGGATGGAGCATGAATAGCTGTAGGGACGGGGGCTTTATGAGAAGAGATGCAGATTGGGGAAGGGGCTTTTGCTAGACAAAGACAGGGTGTTGTGGGGTGGGGATCTATGGGGAAGAAGAGGAGGAACAAGGGTAGGGTCATCTTACTTCGTCATCTCCCTGGTTGTTACTTTGATCAGAGATCTTTCTATTCTCTTCTGCACCTGGGGACGGCTCTTCCATTGTTGTTGTTTCTTCTATATTGATATTAGTTTCCTCTCCCAAGTCTATTTCCTCCTCCTCACTTAAATCTTCTTGGTCATAGGATTCTGGGCTCATTTCCTCCCAATTTTCAGTTTCCTTAGATAAATAGGATCCCATCCCTTCCGCTTCGGTTGGTCAGTAGACACTGATCCAGTCACTGCTAACTAGCCCTGAGGTGGCCTCAGCATCACAAAGCACAGCTGCTGACATCACCATGGGCGGGGCTGCAGAGTGTAGGAGGGTAGCTGAATATGCTGTCCTTGCTTAACACCCCCTAAACATAGTTTCCAAAATGACTGGCCACCCTTCTTTATCTCCCATGTACAACTCTGATAGGAAATAAGACATGGAAAGGGAATGTCACTCATTCATTCGCCTTGGACACCATATTTCCATGGTTTACTTGATCCTTTCCCACCCTTTGCCATATCTAGTATTTTGAATGTCTTATCCAAAGCTCTCCAAAATGAGATTTTGATCATCTCAATTTCTTCAGAAATTTCCTCGTACGTACCTTGAAGCCTATTCATTTCTTGGCTACTGCCAGGCAGCTTGTCCATCTACCTCCTTTTCCCTAATGTCCATGTAGATTTCTTCAGTGTTTGTTTTCCAGTCTATAATCACTGACTTCAAGCTGTCAAGACTTCTGTGAGTGAACTTTCTCTACCAGGCATACTCATCTTGTTTTAAATCTGGGAGGCATGTTCATATTAGTAGATATAGTAACCCCATGTGGCTTTTACTAGTGGAGGGGCAAGGCCCAGGTGTTCATGATGAAAGTTGTTCTGGGCTTTTATGAAGGAGGCGCTGATACAAGGACCACTGTATTAGAAGCCTCACAGGGTCCCTGTCCTCACCTCTTCTTACCCTATAGTTTGTAACTGCACACAAACCTCATTTCTTTAATATGGCCTTTGTCCCTGTGATTCAAACTGGTTTTGCCCAGTAATGGCTTTGAGGCTCACTTGTCTTCCCCCCACCCCTCATCTTCTGTATGCCTGCTCCTTTAGCCATTAAGCCTAAGGATGTAAGATTAACTGAGCCTCAGGTCTATAATCCTGAGGACAATAGGATTCAGTCGGACTTTAGACTAAGGGTAACATCTTGGGTTTAGATGTGTTTCAGCTTCAGGCTGATTGAGGAAGAACAACATCCCCGCTGGTCACGGGATTGGATGGGATGGCACCTGGGCGGATTCCAGAAGCAGACAGGATGATCCGTTACCTCATTTCTCTTTAATCATCCAATCAGTAACACCCATGTACCAAGTCCCTTAGTTTTCATGTACATTTTCATGTACATCGTACTTAGTTTCTCTGTACATTCTGTGCTTCCGTGATACTTGGTGAGCCAGGCAGGCCTTTGCATGCTAGCTTGCCCACGACTCTGGGAATTGCAATTCTCTAATAAATGCTTATTCTAAACAGCCCCACTCCCGTGTCAGTCTATTGGCTAAAAACATCGCAGTCAGTTGCCTCTGGTTCTGTTTACATGCAAGATACTACAAGCTCTGACTTACTTGAGCACCCGGAGCTGGGATTGCTCAACTTTCTACTGTAGGTTCTATGCAGTGCAACAAGAAAAATGGCATTGAGATTGGAAAAGGAGGAATAAAAGTGTCCTTCTTCAAAGATGATGTGGAAGTCTATGCAGTCAATTCTATCAACCTAAAAAAAAAAACTTCTACTAGTAAAAACTTAGTTAATCAAGTGTGTGGGATATAAGATCAGTATATGATACTCAAATGTATGTTTATATATTAACAGCCAACAATTAAACATTGAAAGTAACAGGGCAATTTAAAATATCACTAGATAAAATGAAAGATTTAGGGATAAATTTGATTTTCAATTAAAATATTGCAATCGACTTTGTAAAGTAACTTCTATTGGGATCTTTAGTGATTCCCTCTTACATTTTCCACTCAAATGTATAAGAAAAAAATGAGAGGTCATCAGTGGACACAGTTGACTTTTACTGAACTTTTCCAATTTTGATGAAGTTAGTTTTCAAGAATATTCTTCTCCATCGTACCAGGTTGAAGTACTCACTCAAAGTGAATCTCCATGTCACACTGCAAGTTGGAGACAGATTCAAGCCCAGAGCCAAGGACTCCTACTTCCTTTTGCAGTTCCTATTTTCTGGTGCATTGTACAAGTGGGTTGTAAACTGATTTTGTTATAATAGCCCTCAACTGCGTTTGCAATGATTTTCTTTACAATCCTGTATTTTTTAGCTACAGAAGGCAGGTTGAAACATCACACATAGCACCAGATATAGGATGTAATCTGCTTGAGAGTTTGCTTTACTCTGGCCACAAAGGGCAAGTTCTTAGAGGTTAACCAACCACTTCCCTCTCCTGCATGAACATTGAAGAGCAATAGGCAGGAAATAGTTGAGGAGGATGGGAGAGGGATGCTTCTCACAGTCTATGTGTGTGATTCATTGTGTAGCTTTGGAAAATACAAACAAGATCACCTCCACCTCAGTCACTCCTGCCCCTTATAGTACTACTACTAATAGCAGCAGATTTCAGCACCAAGAATCTACTACGTGCTAGGATTTGCTCTAAGCATATAGTATCAGTCAGAGTGCAAACAGGAAGCAGTATGCACAAATGGGAATAAGTTGACAAAGAAGTGGGTACAGCAGACCATCAAGGAGAGTGCAGTAATGTGGGGCTTGTAACTGACTTGCTATCACCTCAGACCTAAAGGCACGAGTAGTCTACCTAAATGGTCAATATTCATGGAGAAAAGACCATCTTGAGATCAGTGACCTCCACCAAGAGAGTCTGCCAGCCCCAGGTGACTAGCAGGGAGAGATCTAGGATATTCAGTACCCTGCCCTCTTACCCCTCCCTCTCTCCAACTCTCCTTGGAGCTCCCCATTAGCCAGATCCAATGGACTCCTGAAGCCCAGTGGCCCACTGATATAATCCATGGGAAATGGCCTCCCAGGACAGAGAACAGGGCTGAGAAGGGTGGAGAGTGGATCTGGAAGGGCAGAAAGAAAGTGTCCAGCAGATGCAAGAGGCACAGCGATCCTAGGAGGTGGGCACCAGTTATCGTTCCCATTGATATCTGTGGATATTGGAGATCAGAGATTCTAATTATCTTATGAAACATGGTGAAATAGGATTCAAACTCAGTTCTTCATGCCTCGAATCTCGTATTCTTTCTGGGCCGCTTGGTAAATTGCATACCTTCTCCAGGCTTCAATTTTCCATCTATGGAATGAGGAATTGAGAATAACTAGTGCTTACTTTAAAAACATGCTGTGATTCTATAATTCTCACTTTTAATAATATTATTATTCCTTAACTCTAAACCATATGATGGTAGGCTGTCGACCCCAGAGTAGAAAACTGTAAGTGTGGGGCTCTCTTGGCTTGAACTACCCTCTTGTCCTTTCTCATTCAGTCATCACTGAAGGGCAGCAGACCTCATCAGCCCCTAAGAACAAAGCCCATGACTGAATATGGAGGATTAGTCCAGACACAGGGCATGTGAGACAGAGGTAAACCATAGAACAAATACCATTCCATCACTCAACAAGCAATGAAGAGGCACGTGTTCTGTGCTAAGCACTGTGCCTGGCACAGGGATATAAGGACCAATATACATGGCCCTTGTCATGTACTCTTTGAAGAAAATTCCTCTTTCTCAGATGTTTATTTCCATATCTAAATACTCAGACATCTTCTACAGTGCTCAACATTTTTTTTATCCCTTTGGGATGCCTAAGGCTAAGGAGTCTAATCCTTTATTACTATGCCTAATATGAAAGAGACTTCAGTGCCACGTGATGGGTGAAAAAAATAGCTTGCAATAAGAAAGACCTTCAAGTGTACATGTCACAGAGAGAGAAAGAAAGCACTGTGCTTCCTCCCCCACCACCCGCCCCCCATGGTCTAACAAGTTGGAAGAATATCTTTTTGAAGAAACTTCTGGAAATCAATACCAGGTATTTAGGTATTTGGATGGAGAAAAGAAAATGGTACTATTAAAGGTTTTCTGTTTCTCAATATTTAGAATATTTGATTTTTCCTATTGTAATTTTGTCACGTTATCAGTGTAGAACCCAGTATAGCCAATTATAAATAATTGGACTTGTGATTTGCCCTACATCTTTCTTTACTCCTGTACCTATCCTGAGAAGATCTTTCTGTTTTACTCATGTTTTACATTCAATTATTTCCTCAAGGTCTCTGAACTCTAAACGGAAAGGCGCTATCTGAAGGTCAGTTCAGTGAAAGAAACTGAGACCTGCTGTTCACCCTTTGTCTCCAAGGTATGACGTGCCTGACGTGTCTTTTTCCTGGAACCAATGTCTTTCCACCAAACATTTCTTTTTTTTCCTATAAAGATTTAACTTTGCCATTAAAAAAAATCATTTGATCAATGCCTATGGCCTTAATTAATTTATACATTTCAGAAAATGATAGTACCAAGCCAATAACAGCCACTATGGCATAAAAGATGACCCCTCACTCCACACGTGGCTCACCTCATAACCGGGCATGTCACATTCTGCCTGAAAAAAAGCTCTTCACACTTCCTATGCTTTCCTTCCCTCTTCCTAACTAATGGCTCTTTTGAGTATGTGCACTTTGCAGGTATCAAAGTATTTTTCAAACACACCTTGCTTAAAGATTTGGTTCACTTCTCCAGTAACAAAAACATTTAAGATGCAGTGAAATTTTTGTTTTACAATTGCCTTTCCAATCATTATGTAATCAACAACCTACTCCCACTATTTATATGCACACCAGTGCCATATTTTGTTTTGTATAGCACTCTATATTTCATAGAACATTTGCCCTCATCAAGTGTGTATGTCTAACACAGGCACGCCTCAGTACAGGAAGAATGGAGGTGGCGGTGTCTTTCACAGTGACATTCAGCAGACCAGTGTGCTGCGATGTGCATGAGGGTGAACATACACAGGCCTCCCTTTCTAACAGAGCCGTTTTGTTCCTTCCATGGGAGACATAATCCATCTTTCATGTGTGACTCACGCACTCCTGTGTAGCCCTTTCAGTTCAATCAGAATCTAGCGTTGTCATTTGCAAAAGCTGCCAGGACGCCATACAGCACAACATGGAGACACGTGCTCTGCTGGGGGGACTCCAGGAGAAGGAGGGACATATGGGCAGAGAGATTCCCAGATTTCCAAAACCCGGCTTAGAATTAGGAAGGTTCTTGCCTGGCTGAGCTTGGCTCTGGGATGAATAACAGTTAAACCCTGGCAGTGATAAAGGAAAATATGATTTTCAGTAGTAATGATTTGTTTCAACATATTCTGCAGTTGACTTTGTTTCGTCCTTACATGAGAAGATGCTCACATTTTTTCCAGGATCAACCTGATCATCAGAAAACCTGTGGGAGTGTTGCGGAAGGATAACTAGGATTACAGATGACAAGAGAATCCCACGTGGTCACCTGAAACAATCGATCTGAGGCACAAAGACATCTGTATCTTACTATTAGACATCCGACTGCACTTGCAACGAGGATACACTAAATACATGGCCCCCGGCAGGCTCCGCATTTAATGCCTGCACCAGAGGAGCTTATGGAAACGGTGGAGTCCATCGCTGAGCCCTTTGCCAGCTGAAGTGCCTGATCACGTACTGAGCTCCTTCCGTGGGCCAGGCACGGAGCTGGGAAGAGCATGCCGACGAATCAGACGTGGAGCCTCCGCGGGAAATACGCTGATATGTGGCAGGAGCAAGCGGGAGCTGTGAAAGAAGGAGGTGGGGCATCGTCGAGGCTCAAAGAGGGACCGATGGCAGTAGACAGAAGGGGTCTGTGGGGGAGGGGACATCTGGGAGGGGCTTTTATGGATGGAGGATAGTTAATGGATATTCTTTAATGGGGAAGAATGAAGCCATGGAAGCAGGGGCATTTGGAGGAAGGAGGGCGCAGATCAGGGAGACTCTCCGTTAACCTCCACAGCAATGCCCGTTTCTGCGCTTCTCACCTCCTGTCTTCCTGTGGCTTATTCGTCAGCCTCCCTCACCACGCTATGAATTTCTCACCCCCATCTCCAACATAAGACAGCCTGTGGCAACGGTACACAAGATACTCGTCAACATTTGCCAACCAAAGGGTGAAAGAAACAAAACTCCAAGAAATAAAGTGACTCTCCAGGGTCACACGCACACTCACAAGGTGGTGGACCTGGGAGTGAAGCACAAGTTCCACTAACCCGAAATCCTGGGACTTAAAACACGGTGACATGCTGGCCTCTGACGTTCAGAGCAGGTGCTAAGGGAGAGAAGGTCCAAAGTGATGCCTCTCTCCATCATGTGAAGGAGAAATCATGAACGTCAGGCCAGGTCATCTTTCCCTATTTACCTTCTTGTGGGGTTGCAGACAGGGGCTGTCACAACTGAGTGTAGTGGGGGTGGTAACTGAGACAGCCAAGAGTTTGTGTCCATCAGCATCTGTGCTGTACATTTCAAGCGAATCAGTATCCTTGGAGAAGCTAGATGACACCCGGTGATGAGGGCGAAGTCAGGGCCAGATTTGAAGTCCATAGACACAGGTTCGAGTTCCAGTGAGGCCACCTGCTACTTGTGTGCCTGGGGACACACACGTCATCCTCTCAGCCTCAGTCTCCTCAGGAAGTAGTGACACCCTTGGCTGAGGTGTGCATTGTGAAGGCGCAAAGCAGACGACGCCTGTGCCCTACTTAGCCGGTTGACGTCGGCGTCACCATCAGACAAGTGCACAAGCCCCTCTTCAAATGCAACTGGGGAAGAACTGGAAGGGAGTGCCCCAGGCAGGACCTGCGGTGGTGGGCACGTCTTACCAAGAGGATGGCCTTTCATAAGCCTGGCCATGGAAAGGGATTGCATCTCGATTCAACCAGACGTTGACGTGTGCCACGAAACTGCCACTGGGAATGAGAGGATGGGATCAGAGGACTGGATTTTGCATGTTAACATTGGAGGTGGGGACGGTGCAAGGTTCTGGGCAGCACAGGATGTTCAGGGCAGGGCTGCTGTCCGGCTGCTGTCCGGCTGCTGTGAGCCTGTCTGGCCATACCTGGAATTGC
>PVKZ01009312.1:0-11601 GCA_004027375.1 Macroglossus sobrinus
AGGGTTAGGGTTAGGGTTAGGGTTAGGGTTAGGGTTAGGGTTAGGGTTAGGGTTAAAGATAGGGTTAGAGTTAGGGTTAAGGATAGGTTTCAGGCTCGTGTTACAGATACGATTAAGTTTAGTGCTAGTGCTCGAATTAGGGTTAGGGCTAGAATTAGAATTATGGTTATGGTTAGTGTTAAGATTAGGGCAAGGCCTAGTGCTACGTTTAGGGATAGGGTTAGGGTTAGGGTTAGGGTTAGGGTTAGAGCTATGGTTAGGGTTAGGGTTAGACCTAGATTAAGGTTTAAGGATAGGGATAGGGTTAGGGTTAGGATCACTGTTAGGATAGGGTTAGGGTTAGACCTAGGGTCAGTTTTAAGGTTAGGGTTAGGGTTAGCATTAGGGTTGGATTAGAGATAGGTTTAGGGTTATGGTTATGGTTATGGTTAGGGTTCAGGTTAGGCCAGTGATAGGGTTCGAGCTAGATCTAGGGTAAGTTTTCAGGTTAGGGTTAGTGTTAGGGTTAGGGTTATGGTGAAGGTTAGGGCTAGGGTTAGGTTTTGGGTTAAGGATAGGTTTCAGGCTCATGCTAGAGATAGGATTAAGTTTCGGGCTAGTTCTAGGGTTAGTGTTAGGGTTAGAATTAGAATTAGGGTTAGGGTTAGAGTTAAGATTAGGGCAGGACCTAGTGCTATGTTTAGGAATAGGGTTAGGGTTAGGTTTAAGGTTAGGGTTTGAGCTAGGGTTAGGGTTAGGGTAGACCTAGGGTAAGGTTTAAAGTTAGGTTTAGGGTTAGGGTTCGGGATAGGTTTAGGGTTAGGTTTAGGGTTACGGTTAGTGTTAGGTTTAGGGATAGGATTAGGGTTATACCTAGGGTAAGTTTTTAGTTTAGTGTTAGGGTTTGGTCAGGGTTGGGTTAGAGATAGGGTTAGGTTTAGAGTTAGGGTTAGGGTTAGCGTTAGAAATTGGGTTTGGTTTATGGTTAGGGTTAGGGTTAGGGTTAGGGTTAGGGTTAGGGTTAGGGTTAGGGTTAGGGTTAGGGTTAGAGCTAGGGTTAGGGTTATGGTTAGACCTAGGGTAAGGTTTAAGGTTAGAGTTAGGTTTAGGTCTAGGGTTCGGGCTAGGGTTAGGGTTAGGGTTAGACCTAGGGTAAGGTTTAAGTTTAGGTTTAGGGTTATGGTTAGGGTTGCGTTAGAGATAGGGTTAAGTTTAGGGTTAGGGTTAGTGTTAGGGTTTGTGGTAGGGCTAGGTTTAGGTTTCGGATTAGGGTAGAATTAGGAATAATGTTAGTTTAGGGTTAGGGTTAGTGTTACGGTTAGAGTTAAGGATAGGTTTAGGGTTAGGATTAGTGTTATGGTTAGGGTTAGTCTTAGAACTAGGCTTAGGGTTTGGATTCGGGTAGAGCTAGGGATAATTTTAGGGTTAGGATAGGGTTAGGGTTTGTATTTCATTTAGAATTAGACCTAGGTTATGTTTAGGGTTAGGGTTAGGGTTCGGTCTAAGTTTAGGTTTTGTGCAAACATTCGGTTTAGATTAGCGTTAGTGTTAGATTGAAGGTTATGACTAGGTTTTCTGTTTGGATTAAGGTTATGGGTACTGTTTTTGTTTGGTTTATAATTAGAATAAATGTAGAGTGAGAGTCAATTTTAGGGTTCACATTAATTTTATGGTTAGGTTTTGTTTGAAGTTTGGGGTTTGAGTATGTGTTAGTGCAAGTTTAAAATTAGGTTTTGGGTTATGTTAGAAATATCCTTAGTCTTTGGTTAAGGGTTTGGGCTAAAACTAGGGTTAGGTTATGGTTAAAATTAGGACTAGGCTTATGGCTGGAGTTAAGGTTAGGATTAGGGCACGAGCCAGATTTATGGTTATGGTTAATGCTAGGGTTAAGTCTCGTGTTAGAGATAGGTTTAAGTTTAGTGCTAGTTTTAGGGTTAGGTTTAGGGTTAGAATAAGAATTAGTGTTAGCGTTAGGGTTAAGTTAGGGCTAAACCTGGGGTTAGGAATAGGGTTAGAGTTAGGTTAGGGATAGGGGTAGTGTTAGGGTTAGTGTTAGGGGTAAGTTTAGGGCTAGGTTTAGGGTTCGGGTTAGGGTAGGGTTAGGGTTAGGGTTAGGGTTAGGGTTAGTACTTGGACTAGGGTTAGGTTTAGGGTTAGGGTTAGCGTTAGGTTTTGGGTTAGGGTTAGACCTAGGGTATGGTTTAAGGTTAATGTTAGGGTTAGGGATAGGGTTATGGTTTTGGATAGAATTCGATTCGGGTTAGAGTAGAGCTAGGGATAATGTTAGGGTTAGAAATAGGGTTAGGGTTAGGGTTAGGGTTAGTGCTACACCTAGGGTAAGTTTTAAGGTTAGTGTTTGGGTTAGGGTTAGGGTTAGGGCTAGGCTTAGGGTTAATGTCAGACGTAGGGTAAGGTTAAGATTAGTGTTAGGTTTAGGGTTAGAGTTAGGGTAAGGGTTAGGGTTAGGACTAGGGTTATGGTTAGTGCTAGACCTAGGGTAAGGTTTAAGGTTAGGATTAGGGTTAGGGTTAGTGTTAGAATGAGGGTTAGGGTTAGGGTTAGGGGTTGGGTTAGGGCTAGTGTTAGGGTTAGTGTTTGAATTAGGGTTAGGATTTGGAATAGGGCTACGGTTAGGGTTAGGGTTAGGGTTAGAACTAGGGTTAGGGTTCGGGTTCGGGTAGAGATAGGGATAATTTTAGGGTTAGTGTTAAGGCTAGGGTTAAGGCTCATGTTAGAGACAGGTTTACGTTTAGGGCAAATGCTAGCGTTTAGATTAGGGGTAGAATTAGAATTAGGCTTAGGTTTAGAGTTAAGGCTAGGATTAAGGCTCGTGTTAGAGAGAGAATTAAGTTTAGGGCAGGTGCTAGTGTTAGAGTTAGGGTTAGATTAGAATTAGGGTTAGTGTTAGGGTTAAGATTAGGGCTAGGCCTAGTGTTGGTTTCAGTTTAGGGTAAGGGTTAGGGCTAGAACTAGGGTTAGGGTTAAGGCTAGGGTTAGGGTTAGGGTTAGGGATAGGGTTAGAGCTACACCAAGTATGGTTTAAATTTACGGTTAGGGTTAGGATTAGGGATAGGGTTAGGGGTAGGGTTAGGTTATGGTTAGTGTTAGGGTTAGGGTTAGGGCTTGGGTTAGGGTTAGGGTGTGACCTAAGTTATTGTTTAAGGTTAGGGTTAGTGTTAGGGTTAGAGTTAGAGTTAAGGTTAGGGATAGGGTTAGGGTTAGGTTTTAGGACAGGGTTAAGGCTCGTGTTAGAGATAGGGTTAAGATTAGGGCTCGTGCTATAATTGGGGTTAGAGCTAGAATTAGAATTAGGGTTAGGGTTAGAGTTAAGTTTTGGGTACGGCCTAGTGCTAGGATGAGGGATAGGGTTAGGGTTAGGGGTAGGGTTAGGGCTAGACCTAGGTTAAGTTTTAAGGTTAGGGTTAGGTTTAGGTTAGGGTTAGGGTTAGAGATAGTGTTAGTGTTAGGGTTAGGGTTAGGGTTAGTGTTAGTTTTAGAGGTAGTGTTAGGGTTAGACCTAGGGTAAGTTTTAAGGTTAGGGTTAGGGTAGGGTTAGGGCTAGGGTTAGGGTTAGGGTCAGACCTAGGGTAAGGTTTAGGTTAGGGTTAGGGTTATGGTTATGGCTACGGTTATTGTTAGGGTTAGAGTTAGTACGAGGACTAGGGTTAGGGTTAGGGTTAGGGTTAGGGTTAGGGCTATGGTTCGGGCTAGTGCTTGGGTTTGGTTTAGGGTTAGAACTAGTGCTTCAGTTAGAATTAGGGTTAGGGTTAGTTTTCGGCCTAGTAGTAGTTTTAGGGCTAGGGTTAGGGCTAGAACTAGGGTTAGGGTTAGGGTTCGGGTTAGGGTATAGCTAGAGATAATGTTACGGTTAGGTGTAGAGTTAGGGATGGGGTTAAGGTTAGGGCTACACGTAGGATATGGCTTAAGGTTAGGTTTAGCTTTAGGGTTAGGGTTAGGGTTAGGGTTAGGGTTAGGGTTAGGGTTATGGTTAGGGTTAGGGTTAGGGATAGGGTTAGAGTTCGGGTTAGAGTAGAGCTAGGTATAATGTTAGGGTTAGGGTTAAGTTTAGGGATAGGGCTACACGTAGGGTAAAGTTTAAGTTTCGTAAGGGGTAGGATTAGGGTTAGTATTAGTGTTAGAAATAGGTTTAGTGTAAGGTTAGGTTTAAGGTTAGGGCTACGGCTAGTGGTACGGTTAGGGTTAGGGTTAGGGTTATGGTTAGGGTTAGGGTTAGTATTATGATTAGGGTTAGGGTTAGGTTTAGGGTTTGGGCTATGATTAGTGCTAGTGTTAGAGTTAGGGTTAGGGTTAGTTCTCAGCCTAGTATAGGATTAGGGTTACAGTTATGGCTAGAACTAGGGTTAAGGTTAGGATTAGGTTTAGGGTTAGGGTTAGGGTTAGGGCTAGGTTTAGGGTTAAGGTTTGACCTAGGGTAAGGTTTAAGGTTAGATTTAGGTTTAGGGATAGAGTTAGGGTTAGGGATAGGGTTAGATTTCGGGTTAGAGTCAGCTAGGGATAATGTTAGGTTCAGTAATAGGTTAGGGTTAGGTTTAGGGTTAGTGCTACACCTAGGTTAAGGTTTAAGGTTAGGGTTAGGTTTAGGGTTAGGGTTAGGTTTAGGGATAGGGTTAGGGTGTGGGATAGGGTTAGAGTTAGGCTTAGGGCTAGGTTTATTGTTAGGGTTAGACCTAGGGTAATGTATAAGGTTAGGGTTAGGTTTAGCGTTAGGGTTAGGGTTAAATTTAGGTTTAGGGCTACATTTAGGGTAAAGTTTAAGGTTAGGGTTAGGGGTAGGGCTAGGGTTAGTTTTATGGATAGAAATAGGGTTCGTGTAGGGATAGGTTTAGGGTTAGGTTTAGTAGTAGGACTAGGGTTAGGGTTAGGGTTTACGTTAGGGTTAGGGTTAGTGTTAGGGTTAGGGTTACAGTTTGGGTTAGTGCTAGGGTTAGGGTTAGGGTTAGTGTTAGGGTTAGGGTTACGTTTTGGGTTAGGGCTAGGGTTAGGGATAGGGCTAGAGTTTGGTTAGGGTTAGGGCTAATGTTAGGGTTAGGTTTCGAGTTTTGGATAGGGTTTGGGATAGGGCTACAATTAGGATTCTGGTTATGGTAGAGTTAGAAATAATGTTAAAGATATGTTTAGGGCTAGGGTAGGGTTAGGTTAAGGATAGGGTTAGGGTTAGGTTTAGGGTTAGGGTTAGGGTTAAACTTCGGGTTAGCGTTCAAATTCGGGTAGAGCTAGAGATAATTTTAGGAATAGTGGTAGGGTTAGGGTTAGCGTTAGAATTAGAATTACGGTTAGGGTTAGGGTTAAGTTTAGAGCTACCCGTAGTTCTAGTTTTAGGGTTAGGGTTAGTGTTCACGTTAGAATTAGGTTTAGGGATAAGTTTTCGGTTAGGGTTTGGATTAGGTTTAGGGTTTAGGGTTAGGTTTAGGGTTTGGGTTAGGGTTAGGGTTTAAGCCTAGCGTAAGTTTTAAGGTTAGGTTTAGGTTTAGGGTAGGGTAAGTTTAGAAATAGTGTTAGGGTTACAGTTAGGGTTAGAGTTAGGGTTAAGGTTAGGGTTATTGTTAGGTTTTGGGTTAAGATATGGGCTACGGCTTGTGCTAGGTTTAGGGTTAGGGTTATGGTTAGTGTTAGGGTTAGGGTTACGGTTCAGGTTAGGGTTAGGATTAAAGTTAGAATTAGAGTTAGGGTTTGGAATACGTTTAGGGTTATGGTTAGGGTTAGGATTAGCCTTAAGGTTAGGGTTAGTATTAGGTTTACTACTAGGACTAGGGTTAGGGTTAGAGTTAGGGTTCGGGTTAGGGTATAGCTAGGGATAATATTAGGGTTAGGTGTAGAGTTAGGGGTAAGGTTAGGGATAGGGTTCGTGTTAGGGATCGGGTTAGAGTTAGAAATACGGTTAGAGCTATGGTTAGGGCTATTGTTAGAGTTTGGGTTAGGTTTAGAACTAGTGCTAGATTTTGAGTTAGTGTTAGGGTTCGTTCTTGGCCTACTACTAGGGTTAGGGTTATTGTTAGGGTTAGGGCTTGAACTAGAGTTAGGGTTAGTGTTAGGGTGAGGGTTAGAGTTAGGTTTAGGGCTAGGGTTAGGGTTATGGTAATACCTATGGTAAGGTTTAAGGATAGTGTTAGGGTTAGGAATAAAGTTAGGGTTAGGGATAGGGTTAGGGTTCGGGTTAGAGTAGAGCTAGGGATAATGTTAGGTTTAAGGTTAAGGTTAAGGTTAGGGATAGGGTTAGTGCTACTTCTAGGGTAAGGTTTAAGGTTAGGGTTAGGGTTAGGGTTAGGTTTTGGGTTAGGGTTTGGGATAGGGTTAGGTTTAGTGTTAGGGTTAGGATTAGGGTTAGGGTTAGGGCTACGGTTAGGTTTAGGGTTAGACCTAGGGTAAGATTTGAGGTTAGGGTTAGGGTTAGGGTTAGTGTAGGTTTAGGGATAGGGTTAGGGTTAGAATTAAGGTTAGGGTTAGGGTTAGGGTTAGGATTAGGATTAGGTCTATGGTTAGGTTAGGGCTAGACCTAGGGTAAGGTTTAAGGTTAGGGTTAGGGTTAGAGTTAGTGTTAGGGATACATTTAGGGTTAGGGTTTGGTTAGGGTAACGGTTAAGGTTAGGTTTAGGTTTAGGGTTAGGTTTAGGTTTTGGGGTAGGGTTAGGGCTAGGGTTTGTTTTAGGGCTATGGTTAGGGTTCGTTTAAGGTAGAGCTAGGGATAATGTTAGGATTATTGTAAGGGTTAGAGTTAGGGTTATGGTTAAGCATGTGTTTAGAGTTAGGTTTAGGGTTAGGGTTAGAACTAGGGTTTAAGTCCAGGTTCGGGTAGAGATAGGTATAATATTAGGGCTAGTGTTAGGGTTAGGGTTAGGGTTAAGGCTAGGTTTAAGGCTCATTTTAGAGACAGGGTTACGTTTAGGGCTAGTGGTAGGGTTTGGGTTAGGGTTAGAATTAGAATTAGCTTAGTTTTAGGGTTAAGGATAGGTTTAAGGCTCGTGTTAGAGATAGAATTAAGTTTAGGGGTAGTTCTAGGGTTAGAGTTAGGGTTAGAATTAGAATTAGGGTTAGGGTTAGGGTTAAGATTAGGGCTGGGAGTAGTCCTAGGTTTTGGGTTAGGTTTAGGATTAGGGCTAGAACTAGGGTTAGGGTTAGGGGTAGGTTTAGTGTTTGGGTTAGGGTGAGGGATAGGGTTAGGGTTAGGGTTAGGGTTCGGGTTAGGGTTAGCTTTAGGGCTAGGGTTAGGGTTAGGGTTAAGGTTAGTGTTAGGTTTAAGGGTAGGATTAGTTTTAGGGTTAGGGTTAGGGTTTGGATTAGGGCTAGGGTTATGGTTCGGGTTAGCGGAGAGCTAGGGATAATGTTAGTTAGGGTTAGGGTTAGGGTTAATGTTAAGGATAGTTTTAGCGTTAGGGTTAGCGTTAGAGTTAGGGTTAGGGTTACAACTAGGTTTAGGGTTTGGATGCGCATAGAGCTAGAGATAATGTTAGGGTTTAGGTTAGGGTTAGGGTTAGGGTTTTGTTAGGATTATACCTAGGATTAGGTTTAGGGTTAGGGTACGGGTTCGGTCTATGTTTATGTTTTGTGCTAGCGTTCAGTTTAGATTAGCGTTAGTGCTAGTTTGAAGGTTATGATTAGGTTTTGTGTTTGGATTAAGGTTATGGGTACTTTTTGTGTTTGGTTTATAAATAGAAATATGTGTAGAGTGAGAGTCCCTTTTAGGGTTAACATTACTTATACATTTAGGTTTTGTTTGAAGTTTTGGGTTTGAGTATGAGTTAGTGCAAATTTAAAATTAGGTTTAGGGTTATGTTAGAAATATGATTAGTGCTCTGTTTAGGGTTAGGTCTAGACTAGGTTTAGGGCTGGACTAGGTTAGGGTTAGGGCATGATCCAGGTTTAGGGTGAGGGTAAGGCTAGGGTTAAGGCTCGTTTTAGAGATAGGGTTAAATTGGGGCTAGTGTTAGGTTTAGGGTTAGGGTTAGAATTCGAATTAGGGTTAGGTTTAGGGTTAAGGCTACGGTTAAGGCTCATGTTAGGGATAAGGTTAAGTTTAGGGCTAGTGCTAGGTCTAGGTTTAGAATTAGGTTTAGGGTTAGGGTTAGGGCTAGGTTTAGGGTTAGGGTTAGACCTAGTGTAATGTTTAAGGTTAGGGTTAGGGTTAGCTTTAGGGTTAGGGTTAGGGATAGGTTAGGGTTTGGGTTAGAGTAGAGCTAGGGACAATGTTAGGGTTAGGGATTGGGTTAGGCTTAGGGTTACGGTTAGTGCTACACCTAGGTTAAGGTTTAAGGTTAGGTTTAGGGGTAGGGTTAGGATTATGGTTAGGGTTAGTGTTAAGATTAAGGCTATGCCTAGTGCTAGGTTTAGGGTTAGGGTTACGGTTAGGGTTAGGGTTAGATTTACAGTTAGAATTAGGTTTTGGGTTTGGGTTAGGGATATGGTTACGGTTTGGGTTAATGTAGAGCTAGCGAAGATGTTAGGGTTAGGGTTACTGTTATGGTTAGTGTTAGTGCTACACCTAGGGTAAGGTTTAAGTTTATGGTTAGGGTTAGTGTAGGTTTAGGGTTAAAAAATAGTGTTAGGGTTAGGGTTAGGGTTAGGTTTGGGGCTAGAGTTAGGGTTAGGGTTCGTGTTAAGGCTAGGGTTAAGGCGCGTCTGATAGAAAGGGTTAAGTTTAGGGCTAGTGATAGGGTTTGGCTTAGGGTTAGAATTAGAATTAGGGTTAGGTTTAGGGATAAGATAGGATTAAGGCTCATGTTAGAGATAGGGTTAAGTTTAGGGCTAGTGCTAGGGTTAGGTTTAGAATTAGGGTTAGGGTTCGGTTTTGTGTTAAGACTAGGGCAGCTTTTAATGCTAGGTTTAGGGATAGGGTTAGAATTAGGGTTAGGGTTAGGGTTAGAGCTAAGATTAGGGTTAGGGTTAGGGTTTGGTTTAGGGCTAGGTTAGAGTTAGGGTTAGGGTAGAGCTAGGAACAATGTTAGTTTACGGTTAGGGTTAGTGTTAGGTTTAGTGTTAAAAATAGGTTAAGGGTTAGGGTTTGCGATAAGGTTAGTGTTAGGGATTGCGTTAGGGTTAGGGTTAGGTTTAAGGATAGGGCTAGGGTTAGGGTTAGGGTTAGAGTTAGGGTTATGGTTAGGGTTACGGTTAGGATTAGGCTTCGGGCTACGGTTAGGGTTAGGGTTAGGGTTAGTGTTAGGGTTAGTGTAGGGTTAGAGTTAGGGTTAGGGTTAGTTTTAGGTTTAGGGTTAAAAATTGGTTTAGGGTACGGGTTAGCGTTAGGATTAGTGTAGGGTTAGGGATAGGGTTAGGGTTAGCGTTAGACCTAGCATAAGGTTTAAGGTTATGGTTAGTGTTAGGGATAGGTTAGGGTTAGGGATAGGGTTATGGTTAAGGTTAAGGATAGGGTTAGGGTTAGGTCTCGGGATAGGGCTAAGGTTAGGGTTAAAAATAGGGTTATTACTAGGACTAGGTTTAGGTTTACGGTAAAGTTAGGGCTAAAAATAGGGCTAGTATTAGGTTTAGGGTTAGGATTAAGGCTAGGGTTACGGCTCGTGTTAGAGATAGGGTTAAGCTTAGGGCTAGTGCTAAGTCGATGTCAGGGTTAGGGTTAGAGTTAGGTTTTGAATTAGGGTTAGGGGTAGGGTTAGGTCTAGGTTTAGGGTTAGGTTTAAGGGTATGTTTAGGGCTATGGTTAGGGTTTGGGTTTGGGTTAAGGATAGGTTTAGTGTTAGGGTTAAGGTTAGGGTTATGGTTAGTGTTAGAACTAGGGTTAGGTTTCAAGTTCAGGTAGAGATAAAGATAATTTCAGGACTTGTGTTAGGGTTAGGGTTAGGGTTAAGGGTAAGGTTACGGCTTGTGTTAGAGATAGGGTTAAGTTTAGGGCTAGTGCTAGGTTTAGGATTAGGGTTAGAGTTAGGGCTAGACCTATGGTAACGTTTAAAGTTATAGTTAGGGTTAGGGTTACTGTTAGGGTTAGGGTTAGGAATAGAGTAAGGTTTAGGGTGAGGCTTAGGGCTAGTATTAGAGTTAGTGCTAGGTTTAGGGTTAGGGTTAGGGTTCGGTTTAGATAGAGCTAGTGATAATGTTAGGGTTAGGGTTAGGGTTAGGGTTAGGGTTAGGGCTACACCTAGGGTAAGGTTTAAGGTTAGGGTTAGGGTTAGGGTTAGGGTTAGGTTTACGTTTTTGGGATAGGGTTAGGATTAGGGTTAAGTATAGGGTGAGCGTTAGTACTAGGACTAGGGTTAGAGTTAGGGTTAGAGGTACGTCTATGGTTAGGGCTAGTGTTAAGGTTTGGGTTAGAGTTAGAACTAGTGCTAGAGATGTAGTTTAGGGTTAGTTGTAGTTTAGGGTTAGGGCTAAACTAGGGTAGGGTTAGGGTTGGGTTAGGGTTAGACCTAGCTTAAGTTTTAAGCTCTGGTTAGGGTTAGGTTAGGGTTGGGTAATAGATAGGGTTAGGGTTTGGGTTAGGGTTAGGGTTAGGGTTATGGATAGGTTTAGGGTTAGGGTTAGGCTAAGGTTTAGGTTTAGGGTTAGGGATAGGCTTAGGGTTTGTATTAGGGCTATGGTTAGGGTTCGCTTTAAGGTAGAGATAGGGATAATGTTAGGATTATTGTCAGGGTTAGGGTTAGGGTTATGCTTAAGGATCGGTTTAGGGTTAGGGTAAGGGTTAGGGTTAGGGTTAGTGTTAGAACTAGGGTTTGGATTCGGGTTTGGGTAGAGATAGGGATATTTTTATGACTAGTGTTAGGGTTAGGGTTACGGTTAAGGCTACGGTAAGGCTCATGTTAGAGACAGGGTTACATTTAGGGCTAATGCTAGGTTTTGGGTTAGGGTTAGAATTAGATTTAGGATTAGGTTTAGGGTTAAGGCTAGAGTTATTGCTCGTGTTAGAGATATAATTAAGTTTAGGGCTAGTGCTAGGGTTAGAGTTAGGGTTAGAATTAGAATTAGGGTTAGGTTAGGGTTAAAATTAGGGCTAGGCCTAGTCCTAGGTTTCGGGTTAGGGTTAGGGTTAGGGCTAGAACTAGGGTTAGGGTTATGCCTAGGGCTATGGTTTCTGTTAGGGCTAGGGTTAGGGTTAGGGTTAGAGTAGAGCTAGGGATATTGTTAGCGTTAGAAACAGGGTTAGGGTTAGGGTTAGGGTTAGTGCTACACGTAGAGTAAGGTTTAATGTTAGGGTTAGGGTTAGGTTTAGGGTTAGGTTAGGTTTAGGGTTACGGTTAGGGTCAGAACTCGGGTGAGGGTTTGGGTTCGGGTAAGAGAGGGATAATTTTAGGGCTAGTGTTAGGGTTAGGGTTAGGGGTAAGGCTCATGTTAGAGACAGAGTTACATTTAGGGCTAGATCTAGGATTTTGGTTAGGGTTAGAATGAGAATTAGGCATAGGTTTAGGGTAAAGGCTAGGGTTAAGGCTCGTGTTGGAGATAGAATTAAGTTTAGGGCTAGTGGTAGGGTTAGAGTTAGGGTTAGAATTAGAATTAGGGTTAGGGTCAGGGTTAAGATTAGGGCTAGCCCTAGTCCTAGGTTTCGGGTTAGTGTTAGGTTTAGGGCTAGAATTAGGGTTAGGTTTAGGCCTAGGGTTAGTGTTAGGGTTAGGGTTAGGGTTAGGGTTAGGGTCAGGGTTAAGGTTATGGTTAGGGTTAGGT
>PVKZ01009313.1:0-11600 GCA_004027375.1 Macroglossus sobrinus
CCCATCCCAGCGCGCTCCCTTGGACGCGGAGGTGGCCTCGGGCAGACAGGCCACGGGGTCCCTGCTTCCTTTCTCCAGAGACAAGGGGCTCACCTGGGCGGAGGCGGGAAGGCCCTGCCACCAGACGCTGCCCTGTGGCCTCCCGCAGGGGACCCGGCCACTCTGGGCCTTCGAGGCGCCGGGTGGAGGGAGCTGCTTCTGACCAGCTCTGACGTCTGCGCCCCCATCCCCCCCAAATCCCCCTCACGTGGGCGTGATGCCCGGTCAGCGCCCGGGCGCCCCTGGGCAGCCCCCCGTCCCAGAGCCGGTGCTGCCTGCCCAACCCGGACCCTCGCCGTCCCCAGATGTCACATCTCCCCCGTCATGCTCCTCAGCCAGGCCCTAGAAGCTCCTCTCAGGTGACCCCGAGTCCTGGGGCTCCTCCCTTCCTGTTGTTCTCAAAGTGCCACTCTGCCAGCATTGCCGAGCCTTGGCTCCTGCTGTCGTCCTGTGCCCCCACCCGGAAGGTTCTACCCCTGTCCCCTCTGCTCGCCAAAAGCCAAACTGTCCTCCCAGGCTCGGTGAGTTGGGGCCCCCACCCCTGAGCTCCTGAGCCCCTGGACCAGAGAGCAGGGTTCTCGGGGGGCGGGGGCCATGCAGTGGCCATCTCTTTATCCCCAGCGCCTAGCCAGGACTCGTCTGCCCTGTGCCTCAGTGTCCAGCTTTGCAAAACGGGTCCATGACAGGACCTGTTTCATAGGGTCGCCGGGAGGACGAAGCGAGTTAACGCACACAGCAGGCGGAGCAGTGCCTGGCCCGGCCACGTGGGCGTCGGGGGCCGTGTCCCTTGGCTGTGGCCCCCGTAGCCAGTGCACAGAGACTGTCGTCACCCAGTCCCGGGGGCCGGAAGTCCCAGAGGGGGGTGTCGGCCCCGCGGGTCCTCCCGAGGCCTCTCTGCCTGGCGTGTAGACAGTCATCCGCCCCCCCTCGCCCGTGTCCCCACGGGGTCGTCCTTCTGGGCGTGCGTCTGCCCTGACCTCCTTCCATGGTGCTGGATGAGGGCCCGCCCTCTAACCTCATTTCATCTCGCTCACGTGTTCCACGCCTGGATCTCTCATTATAGCTCCACGTCCAGGGGCCGGGGCTCCGGGCTTAAACATGTGGCTGGGGGTGGGGGCGGCTCGATTCAGCCCGTCCCTGAGATTTGTGAGGTGACGGAACGAATGGAGTTATGCACCTGAGACGCCCCCCCATCTTTCTGCTCAGGGGATCTCCGGCCCACCAAAGGGGGGCGCTGTTTTCTATTCAGGGCACGTCACAAACCCTCCCTACGTGCATTTGACCCCACACACTGTCGCCCACCCAGACACGTGTGTGTGTGCATGTGCGCGCACACGTGTGTATGCATGTGTTTGCATGTGCATGCGTGTGTGCGTGCGTGCGAATGCGTGTGCACATGTGTGTGCACGTGTGCACCTGTGTATGTGTGCGCGCACGTGTGTGCATGCGCGCACATGTGTGCGTGCACATGTGTGTGAGTGCGTGAGCACATGTGTGTGCATGCATGTGTTTGCATGTGTGTGCACATGTGTGAGTGCATATGTGTGCATGTGTGTGTGCGTGCATGTGCGCACGTGTGTGTGTGTGTGTGTGTTGGGGGGCACTTCCTTTTGAGGCTAGACACCTGGGTGGGGGAGACCCCTCCACAGCAGAGCCAGGAGCCGGGGGAGCAGGGGACAGCTTTTCCCAGCAGCTCTGTCTCCCCCGGGGAGAGCAGGGGAAACAGGGAGGGGGCTTCTGGGTGCCAGCGCTTGGATTGTCACTTACAGACAGGGGGGACGTCAGAACCTTGGGTTTTCCAGGCCCTGGAGCCTCTGCTCAGCGGCCAGGGACCCTGGGGGCCCGTCTCTGGCCACCGTCCTATATAGGTGAGCCCTGGGCTTGGGGGTCTGCAGGCCTCACCCCCGCTTTGCCCCACCCTGATGTTTAACAGTCTTGACCTTGGCGAGCCCCTTCACCACTCAGGCTCCGCTTTGCCCCCCGGAAGGGGCGCCGGCCCCCGGGTTGTGGGGGCCAGTACGAGGCGGTCAGTGCTTGGCGTTTGGCCCTGTGTTGGTGCCCACCTTTCTGTCGTTCCCCGCTCCTCGGCCCCCAGGCCTTCCTTGGGGCCTGGCGCACAGTAGGTGCTCAACAAAAAAAGTTCCCTCTCGGCCCCCTCGGCCCGCCCCGGGAGGCGTCTTCACCCCGAGCCCCCTGCTGTTCGGCCGCCCGGGTTCCAGCCTCACGTGTCAGAGCGGCTCAGCCTCCGTCCCAGGCGCCTTTATTCCAGAAAGGACCACAGCCAGGCCCGGGGGCGGAGGCCCGGCCTCTGGCGGGCGGGGGAGGGCTGACAGCCCTCTGACCTACAGCAGCTGTCGGCCAGGGAGCCACGTGCCCCTGTGGACGCCGCTCGCTGACAGGTGTGGGCCCGGGGCGAGGTGACTCATGGCTGGGACGGTGCCAAATGCGTTTTCCTTCTGTGTCTGCCTGGCGCGCTCCGCGTTCTTGGCCCCCGGGGAGAGGCCAGGAGGAAGGGGGCGCTTAGTGCTGAGCCTGCTGGGCCCCTGCGGGGGGCGGGGAGGGGGCTGGGCTGCAGAGGGGGGCCTGGGCTCTGGGGCCGTCCGCACCACCAGCTCCCAGAGGTCACGGGGTGGGAGGGTGGCGATGGCTGGCCTGCAGCTGCTGGGAGGTGACAGGAGCCGAGACGCGGCAGGACACGGTGGGACGGGCTCCTGGAGGCGGGGGTCGGCTGGGGGACGAGAGGACCGCTGGGCGTTCCACTCCGGGGCCTGAGTCAGTGCGGCCCCCCATCTCCACGCCGCCGGACGCCGCGTTTTCACGTGTGCGGCCGGGCCCGGGCTGTGAGCCGTGAACGCGTCCCCCCCCACCCCCCCGCCACAGGGCCGGGCCGGCGCCCCCGACACCCACGCCGGAGGTTCGTTCAGCGCCATGGTGCCACGCGTGGGGCACGGGGCCGCGGTTCAGCCGAGGGTTTTCCTCCGCTCCCCTTCTCCCTTCTCCCTGCCGCCCGCCGGGGCAGCGCCAGAAACGGCCGGGCCGAAGGCGGCTCTAACGTTTGCCGGGACGTTCCCCGAGACGCCCTGCCGAGACCGCCAGGAGAGAGTAGGGAGACGCTGACGCCAGGCCTGAGGAAGTGGCGACGGCGTCAGTGGTGTGCTTTTCTCCCCAAATTAAATGATTCATCGTTTCCTGGTTCTTAATAAAATAATTGCTGCCCCTGCTTCTTTCCCTACTGGAAAGGGACCTATTTCATCTGAATGTGGAAGAAGCTGTTAAGCCACCCGCAGCCACCCCTCCTCCCCCTTCCCTGGTTCTCCCCACCCGCCCGCCCGCGTCCCGGCCCCGGCCCGGCCTTGTCCGCCAGGCAGGCTGCCGGCCTGGCCACGCCGCCCTCCCCCGCCCAGGCTGTGGCCGGCGGGAAGCGTGTGGGACACGCACGGTCAGGGTGTGTGTGTCCTGACGCCCGCACCGCAGTGGCGGGAGTCACGTCCGTGATCACACCACGCCCCAGGCATTCTGCGCGGGGCGCGCAGTGGCGTTCTGGAATGTTCACACCGCGAGAGGCGCAGGTCGACAGCCCAGCGGGCGGGAGGGCCCCCCCAGCGATTAGAGGTCTGCTTAGGCCGCCGTCCTAAGCCCCCGGGGGCTCGGTGTCGACCCCAGCCCTCGCCCTCCTGGACGGGACACTCGGAGGCTGGGCCTTCGGATGGGGGGATCCCTGCGGGGTGCTCTTCACAGCGGAACCCCAATGCGCATGCTAACGTGCATCCGCCCTAAACCTCGGTCCCCGCGTCCATCAGTGGGGCCACAGGCTCCCCGTGAAGAAGGTTTACGGGGGATGGGGTAACACGCAAAGCCACTTGTCAACCGGGGTGGGGCGCGGCGCAGGGCCAGCGGTTTCGTGTGCGGCTGACGCCCTGGGGCCATCGGGAGACCGCGAGTTGTGGCGTGAAGAGCGGGGAGGACACCGGGCGCACCAGTCAGCTGCGGCTGCGTGACAAACCACCCCCAAAGCGAGAGGCTTCGCAAGTGGCCCTCGTAGCCAGCGTGCGGCTTCGCGCTCTGGGCTGATGTCTTTACCGGGCTCACGGTGCACCTGCGGTCACCTGCCGGTCAGCTGGGTGGCTGTGCTCCTGGGGAGGCCGGCCTGGCGCGTCTCAAGACCCCGAAAACAGGTGGAAGAACAGACTCACCTTTGGGTGGGTGGGAGAGACTGCAGTATCACACCCCCAAAATCGGGGACATTGGGCGACAAAGCTGTGGCCGTCTGCACAGCCTACCTCACTGGTTTTGGATCCTACGTCTGAACCTGTGCGAATGGGTGTTTTTTGAAAGTGTTTGCTTTTGCATCGGTAGAGGTGGGGCTGGTGACACCCCCAAGGCAGAGGGCTCTGTGGTCACGTGCCCGATGGCCGAGGACGGGCCCGGGGCTGGGTGTGCGATGGACAGTCAGCTCCGCCCGCCCTCGCTCCACGGCCCGGCTCTGGGGGTGTCACCAGCCCTCTGCTGCTGCCGCGCGAGCTCGGGGAGGGGGCCGGGTTCACTGGAGACCTCCTGGAAGCGGCCGGAGCGGGCGTTCACGCGGGGCCGGGGTGTGGGGAAGCCCGGGGCCCGATCGCACTGAGCGGGGTGACGCGGGCGGATCGCTGCCCGCCGCCAGCTCGGGGAGGGGCCCACTGACTGCGTGGCAGTCCTGAGACCCGGTCCCCCCCAATCCCCCGCTCCCGGCCTCCCCGCGGAGGGCGACGTCCCCAGCAGGTGTGTGGGTGCCATCTGTTCCCAGAGCGCCCCCTGCTGCTCGGCGTGGCCTTCTCCCAGGGTGGAGCTCGGTGGCCCCAGGGCCCAGGTGGGAGCAGGGGAGCCAAGTGCCTATGGGGAGGTGGCTGGTGCCCGGCGCCCCCGTGTTCACGGAGCGCATGGAAGGTTCCGGTGACGCGTGGTGGAGCGCGGGTGATGGTCGCGTGCGCTGTGTGCCGGGCACCCTGCCACGTGCCCCTCACACGGTCCCCTGGCAGCCCCACTCCCATCCAGGTGCCGACACAGCCCCCGACGGCTTGGAACCGGGAGCCCGGCGAGCAGGGCCCTCGCCTAGGAGGGGGCAGGTCTGAGTGCTCGGCTGCAGGCTCGGGCGGGGGCCCCACAGAACCCAGTCCCACTCGGGACCCGCCACGTGGCCTGTGGCTAAAAGATGACGGGGCCCGATGTCATCGGGGGGACCCGGTTTTGACCCCTGGACCCAGTCCGGCTGTTAGGCTGGGGGCGGGGGGCGGGGCTACTGGCTTCCCAAGGGGATTTTAAAAGAGGACGCCAGCGCATAGTAGGTGCTTCGCAAACGTTTCCTCCCCCGGGTGGAGGCGTGGGTTTTATCCGTCGGGTCTCCCCGGGCTGGGGGCGGGGGGAGGCCCGGCTCCGAGGCCTCAGGGGACAAAGCCCGACTGTGACAACCTTGCTGTTCTGCGCATCCATTAACACAACCAGCGCTGGGGGCTGCGAAGAAATTAGTTTTTTTAACTTTTGGGGGGAAATCAGATCCGTGATTTGTGCTTATGCAGTTTGGGAACAGAGGGGAGGGACGCTGGCGGGTTGGGGGGGGTGGCGTTTCCGCGCACACAAACGGCCCTGACTCACTTCCCAGCGGGCGCCCCGCACCGCCTGCGTGCCGACGTGCGCCCGGCTGCCGTGAAGCTGGCCGCCCGGTCGTCACGCCGGGAGCTGGGATGTGGCAGCAGGGACAAGGACGTGGGGCGCCCCCGGGCCCCGCGCTGTGGGCTGTGGGGCGTGGGGCGTGGGATGGAGAAATGGCGAGGCCGTCTCAGTTTCCTCCCCGGCGTTAATGAACTCACCGTTGACGCGGAAGCACGTGCTCAGCCGCTGCTCTGAGCTGGAGCCGAGCGACGCGCTGGAGCTGCCACAGAGCACGGGACGCGAGCCTGCGCTCCAGAACGGTCCAGCCCAGGGGGCGAGAGGGACCCCGCGAGCTTCCCATCCTGCGCTGTCACAGTGCTGGGGCCCGACCCGCAGACCCTGCCGCAGCCACCCACGGGGGAGCCACTACCTAGCCGGGGGCGCCAGAGAAGCCGCCACAGGGGTGGGCCGAGTCGGGCCTTTGGGATGGACGTCAGGGGATGAGCCAGGGGTCCCTGGGGAACGAGGGTGCTGTGGGGCAGAAGTGGCCCGAGCCCGGGGAGCCCCGGGCGGCCGAGGTCTGTTCGGGGGAGTGGGAGCGGCAGCAGGTGCAGGCGAGACCTGGGTCGGGGGTGTCCTCTAGGAAGGCGGGCGTTGTGCTGAGGACGGAGAACTTCGGGCTGAGTGTCCATGGCCATTCAGTGGTGCCGAGGGGCAGGACTGGGGACCCGTGCTCTTGGAGGGGACTCCGAGAAACTCTCCACTATGACGTTGCCATTGAAATCAGTGAAACATGAACAACAAAATGTAATCCCCCTCATTGTACTTTGTAACCCAGACTTCCTGGAAGTCCAGCGCTGTTAGCTGTGCCCGTGTGTCATGCCCGAGGAGCGGGGCCTGGCACAGAGCGAGGACCCCGGGAAGGCCGGGGGAGGCGAGGTCCGCAGCCGGCACCTCCTGTCTAAAAGCCTATGAGCCGTGGGGTGACCTCGTCTGGCTCCTCGCCACTTTGGGGCTGAGGACCGGGGCCATCTGGGCTTGACCCCGGTGCCGGGCGTCCTGGCCAGGTGACGTCACCTCTCGGTCACAGGAGGACCAGAGCCCGCTGCCCAGGACCTTTACGAAGGTGAGCCGAGGCTGGTTCTGAGCTCTTCCAGGCCTGGCCCGCAAGGCCTGTGGTGTCTCTGGGCGGCCCTGGACCCTCGTCAGTCTCGGGGGCGTCCAAGGACCCGGAGCCGGTGGCTGATGGCCCTCGGTCCGCTCCTGCAGTTCTCCCGCGGCCAGCCCTGCGGTGCCCCTGGCCTGTGACCTCAGCGGTCGTGGTCCTCCCTCCCACAGCTGACACCCTTTCTCTTTAGAGTTGAGCAGAACCGAGCAAATCTCGCACCGTGTGCAGTCTGTGGCGTCTGGCTTCCTTCCTCAACGGTGTGGGGACCGGGGTCCCACGGCGGGGGGGCGGGGGGTGGCCCGAGACTTCTCCACCCCTGGCGCGGGAGCGAGGGCGAGGCCTCGCCAGCAGCTCAGCCGCGCTGTGTGTTCCCGCTTCTGCAACGTTAGCGTTCATAGCGGCGCGTCTTCCGTCTCCCGGCGGTTATGCCGCAGAGATGCATTTGCTCTTTGTAATAGTTTTTTCCATCCTGTCTCATGACACAAAGTTATTATAGAACACGTGGGAGGGAAAGATTCACGCAGAATCCCACTTGCCAAAGGTCATAGGCTTCGCTCCTCAGAGTTCTGCCATTGTAAAAATTAAATGTATTGGGGTAACGTTATTCAATAACATTATGTGAACGTGTATGATATGACATCTGTGTACTCTGTGGCGTGCTCCCCGCCCAGAGTTCAGTCTCCTTTTGTCACCATGTGTGTGACCCCTTCACCCTCTTCATCCTCCCCCTTCCCTCTCTCTACCCCTGTGGTACCCACCATTCCGTTGTCTGTCTCTATGAGTGTGTGATTTTGTTTGTTTGTGTGTTTTATTGGTTCAGTGCCTGCTTTTTGTTTTATATCCCATGTACGAGTGAAATCATATGGTTTTTGTCCTTTTCCGTCCAACGATAAACTCGAGATCCACCTGTGCTGTCACAGGTGGCAGTGTTTTGGCTTTTTCACGGCTGAGTAGTATTCCATTGTGCATACAGACCATGTCTCCTTTACCCAGTCATCCGCCGAGGGGCACGTAGGTTGCTTCTGTGCCTCGGCCCTTGTCAATCATGCTGATAGCGGTGCGTTTTCAAGTCGGATTAATATACCATCTCGTAGACAGAAAGAGAAGACAGGCAGGCAGAAGCAGCACTGGCAGCAGCGCCCATTCTGAGTGCGGGGTTACCTCATGGCCCTGAGGGGGGAGGCTCTCTGTCCTTCTCACTCTGCACATGAGACCGAGAGCCAGCAAGGTCACATGACTTGTGCAAGAGCAGAGGGCCAGTGGCAGGGCCAGGGCTGGGACACAGGCAGCCAGGCTGCAGGGCTCCAGCTTGATAGAAATGTTTTAAAGATGGCGCCACATCTCAGAACTGGAAGCCCAGATGATCAGCAGGGCTACCCTTCTCCAGATATGTTCTAGGTAAGGGGATACGAAGCCAGACAGTCCCTTGGGGGTGGTTAACTGCTCCAACCAAAGTCCCAAACCTAGAGGCACCTGCCTGGCCCTGTCGCAATCTGATGTGGCCTATGGGGTGGGCGGGGCATCTGGCTCTACTCCCTGCAGTCATTCAGGGGCCCAGGCTCCTTCCACCTTGTGGCTCTGCCCTCCTGTAGGTCCTCCAGGTCTGGGGGAGGGGAGAGGTGGAGGGATGGCACATGGGCGGGCTCTAAGTGCCAGTCTAGAGTGACACACATTCCTACTGCCCACCACTAGCCAAGACTCAGTCACATGACCACACTCAATGCACAGGGTACTGGGAAATGTAGTCCAGTAGTAGTGTTGGGGCAGGGGTGGGGAAACGGCTTAGCGAGCAGTTCAGGGAAATTGCATCTTCTCTCAGACACCCACCCACCTACTCCCACCTGTCGCCAAGTATGGACCCATGTCTATAAACTCCTGGGGCTGCTGGGGGGTGGCAGGCTGGAGGGGTGAGTGTGGCCGCCCAGGGTCCTTCCCTAGGATCTGTCATGGCTGGTGAGGGCTGAAGTGGGAGCCGGGAGGAGAGGAGGGTGTTCACACCTGCCGACGAGGCAGAACCAGTGGGCAGTGACCCCCATGATACTGGGCCGGGGGGCAGGGACTTCAGGCGGATGCCTGGATTTCCAGCCTGGGCGAGTCCTGAGTCATGTCCCAGAGCAGGCTGCGGGTCCTGGGAGGCAGAGGGTCCCGGCTGGAGCCGACGCCTGACTTCTGTTTGCGGTGTGTCTGGAGCCGGCGTCGAGGGGGCAGGGCCCGAACGGTGGCCGACACTCGCTGCTGCCTTTCCCTTCTGAGGGCGTGGGGCTTGTAAATGTGGGTGTCGGGGCTTTCCGGCCGGGAGTGAGCACCCCACGTCGGGACAGAGTGTCTGGAGGGATTGCAGGGAGGCGTGGCCTAGTTCCAGCCCAGCGTCTGGCGTCCCCGCCCCCGGCCAGCCTGGCCGCTGTCCAGGTGTCTGGCCGCTGTCCAGGTGTCTGGCAGCTGTCCAGGTGTCTGGCTGCTGTCCAGGTGTCTGGCAGCTGCAGGTCGTACACAGCCCCCAGGCATCGGGGAATCGATCCGGGCGATCGATGGGGCCTGCGTGCTGCTGTTAGAAGCTGCTAAATGCAGCCAAGTGACATGTCACCCATGGCTGCCCTCGCTGCCACCGTCGCCTGCATGGACCCCTGCCAGGGATGGCAGCACAGGACTGGGGTCCCTAGGCCCCTAAGAGGAGTGCACACCGGGGACTCTGGCTGGCCCCTGGCTCAGGAGATTGAGGACCAGGCCATTGCCCGGTTTCACGTCTTCATTGTCGCTCTGGTCCCCTGGCTCAGGTGATGTCCCCGTTGAGAAGCCGGAAGCCATCGGCTCCTGCGTGCTGGGAGGGGCGGTCCCTGCAGCTCTTCACCGGGGTGTGCTGGGTCCTGCGTGGGAATGTCCACAGCGCCCTGGGGTCCCAAAGCCACCGGGGCCCCGGTGGCCTGCTGCCCCCGCTGGAGGGTAGGCCCTCCCGCAAGTGTCAGGACCCGGCTGCCTGGTTCCCACGGGGGCCCACAGTCCTTGCTCAAGGGTTTTCTGAGTGACCGAGTGAGTGAGCCGTGAAGGACTCTGGTCCCGGGTCCAGCCTCGCTGTGGGCGCAGTCACCTCTGACAGCCCTGTCAGACAGCTGCGCACACGCCCTGCAGCCCTGGGTCCATCGCCAAGGACAGCCGTGTCCCCACTGCCACACGGGCTCCACGTTGCCTGGACCACAGTGCCTGGGGCTGTGCAGCTGGCCGTCCCTGCCCAGGGCCGTGGCTGTGCCCTCACTTTGTCGGCCATACCAGGCCGGGTCCCGCGCCTCCCGTGTGCGTCCCCAGGCCCAGGAAGCCACCTGCTCTGCTTTGTCCCCGACAACTGCCAGTGCTCTCTGTTAGGCTTCCGAGGGCAGAGGGACAGCAGGGGTGGGGGAGGGGGGCAGGTCACCTTCTGGGCCTGGATCTGGCCCGGGGTGTGCCAGCCCCTGGGCTCTTAGCAGCCGCTCAGGACTGTGGACCCCACATGCACAGCTGGGTCACAGGCCTGGGCCTGCTGGTGGCCACAGGCCAGCTCACCAACCCTCCTCCTTGGGCCTCAGTTTCCCCAACTGAAGAGGAAGCAGTTGGACCAGACAAGCTCTGGCTGCCGCCTGAGGAGGGGGCTCGGAACCACGTGCGTGCGTGTGTATGCGTGCCCGTCCCAGGTGGTGGGACAGGGGATGTGCGGGCAGTGTTCGGGAAGTGGACACAACTATGGTGCGAAAGATACGACTGCCCAGGCCGAACGAGTTGGCCCCTGGTCCCCTGGCTGCTTCGTGGCAGAGCTGGGATTCGAACCTCCGTCGGTCTGGCTGGGCGTGTGCTGCTGCTGCTCCCGGGACCCCAGGCTTCCGGCTCGGCTTGGCCGTTAATGGTGCGGGGTGACCTGCTGCTTCCTCCGAGGGCCCAGGCGCCATCCATCAGACAGCAGGCTCAGCGAAGGCGGCCTGGCTGGCAGGCGCTGGGGGTGCCGTTGGGACGGGCTTTTCCCTGGCGAGAGTCACATGTGACTCAATGAGAGAGTCACATGTGGCAAGAGTCACACGTGACCCAGCCCCACGGACTTGAGCCAACAAGTGCAGCCAGTGGGGACCCATGCGCACGGAGTCAGCTGGACACAGCAGGCAGGGCCGGAGGCCGGCGCTGGGCCCTGCGGGGCGGGGTCCGGGGCTGCCTTTCAGGCGTCCCCTGAATCCAGTGAGCAGGGGACCTGGGTGGACATCGCTGCCCCCGGCTGGCGGTGTGGGCCTCAGCCACTCTCCCCCGCTCTGGGTCTCGGGGTCCTCGTCCCGTGAGTGGGAACCGCTGGCCTCACCCAGAGTGTCACTGTGGGGCCAGGTGCTCCCAGCACGGGCCCCACGAATGGGGATGCCCGCCCGACACCCCCACCGAGCCCGAGCCGAGCCCGAGTGGGCACTGCTCATCCCGGACATGCACGGGGGCCCCGGGGCGCACCGCTCAGAGCCAGGAGGGCCGGGGAGGCCGTGATGTCAGCGGCCCGCTGTCCCTAATCCTGACATGTGGGCCCCGCCCTTGCACACGCGTGAGGCCTTTGCACTTTGCTCTCAGCTTCCTCATTGTGCCTGGGCCACACGACAACCCTGGGAGTTCCAGACCCGGGCCGTTGCCCGGGGCCCCAGGGAGACGCCAAGGCCCCGAGGACGTGGGGGCTCCACGCAGGTCCCCCAGCAGGCCGGGCTGGCTGTAGGGGTGCATGGAGCTGTGAGGGGCTGTGGGAGCTGTGGGGGGCTGTGGGAGCTGTGGGGGTGTG
>PVKZ01009314.1:0-11596 GCA_004027375.1 Macroglossus sobrinus
GGAAACGGGGGCGGCCTCGGGTCACAGGGAGGAGGTCTGGTGGGGCAGCTGGCCCGTTGCGTCGATGGCCCGGAAGGTAAGGAGCGGGAGGGTGGAGGGCATCAGTATGAACCGGTAGATCATCTTCACGTCTTCCCGCGAGAGCGTCTCCACCTGGAAGCTTTTCAGCACCTAGGACAGAGGCGCGGATTCCACGCAGCCGCGGGTCAGCCCCAGGGGCCCGGCCCAGCCTCCCCTGCCCTCCGGGCCCTACCGCGTGGCCGTGGGCAGGCGCAGCAGCAGGAGAAGCCCGTGGTCCCCGCCCAGGCCGCCTAGCGCCCCCCGCCGGCCACTCACGTGGTGCAGCAGAAGCAGCATCTCGTTTTCCGCCAGGCGCCGCCCCAGGCACTGTCGGGGGCCAAAGCCGAAGCTCAGGTACGGGGACCTGGTGCCCGAGCCCCTGCTGTCCAGCCAGCGCTGCGGATGGAAGCGCTCAGGCCTTGTGAACACGGCGGGGTTTCGACCCAGGCAGTAGAGTTGCACGGAGACGATGGTCTGCGGACAGGACAGGCGGGGGCGGTGTCAGCTGCGGGGTGGGGGAGGGGGCTCGCTGGAGGGGCCGTGGCGCGCACTCACCCCAGCCGGGATGTGGTAGTTCTGCAGGACCAAGTCCGAGCCCACCTGTCGATCCACAGTCATTCCCACGGGGTACAGCCTGTGGGTGGGGCATCCAACAGGGTCCTCAGCCAGGCGGGGCGCCCCACACCTTCCTTCTGCAGCCTTCCTAGTTCAGGACACGCCAGCACCAGGGAGCTGCCCCCTTTGGCACTGAGCAGCTGCGCTCATGTACCTCCTGAGCTCGGCCAAAGCGCCCCCAGCCTGACAGCCCCGGGCCGAGGAGGACAGGGCCTGGGCAGGCGCCCAGGAGGTGGAAGTGGAATCCTGGAGGACGAAGCGCCCCATCCTTTAGGGAAGGGAAGACGAGGTGCACGGGATGCATCCTGGGCAGGGGCGCTTAGAGCCCGGGGATCCAAGCAATGGGCTCCGGAGGGCGCTGTGCCCAGACCCTGGGCCGGGGCGGCTGGGGTGGTCCAGGGGGCCACACTCACCTCAGGGTCTCCTTGAGGGCAGCCCGCAGCAGGGGCAGCTCTGTGAGTACCCTCTGGGGATTTTCAGAGATTGCACCCTTGGCCCGCAGGGTCTCCTGACGTAGGGCCTGCTGCACCTCGGGGTTTCGAGCCAGCTCAAAGAGGGTCATCATCAAGGGGTAGGCCGTCTACAGGAGCCACGGGCACGGGCTCAGACCTTGGCACAGGCCGAGCCTCTCAGCCCTTGGGACACCCCTCCCGGGATGATGGTCTTCCCTTGGGGGAAGGTCATCTCAGAGCCACGGTGAGGTGCCTGCCCAGAGCCGGACAGACCCAGGGAGCTGAGACCTTGAGACCCCACTCTCGGGGGAGACCCAGGCCTCCTCCTGCCTGGCCCTCGCCCTCCTCTGGGCTCCTGGAAAGCTCACCCTTGCCGTCTGCTTGGGGTGGGGTGTGGAGCCCAGGTCCATCTGCTCCCAGTGGGTTATCACCCCTGGGTGTCTGCGGCCATGCCACACCCCCACCGGTTCCTCCTCCTGGCGCCTCCGTGGGCAGGGACAGGCGTCCACCAGCCCAGCCTGAGATCTGGGAGACTAGCTCCTGATCCCATCCCCATGGCAACGGCCCCCCCATCTCCCGACCTGTGACAGTGGCCTCCCTGCTGTGCCCTGGGGTTCACGAGGGACCCTTAAAGGGCAGAAGTCTGACCAGATGCTCGCCTCACTGGCATCCTGTAGCCTGGGGTCCAGGCCTGGAGCCCGAGGCCCCTCCTTCCAGGGGCTCTGACATCTTTGACCTTGTGTGTCCTCCACTCAGCCCCATCGCCTTCCCTTGCTGTGTGCTGTGTACCCCGCCTTGGGCCGCTGCCCTCCCTGCCTCCTCTCCGTGGACTGTCCAACCTCTGTGTGGTTCTTCCACATTCACCTGGAAGTCTGCCGCCTCCAGGAAGCCTGCCCAGAGCTGGCCGCCGAGGCACATGCCCGCATCCCCGCCCCCACCCCCCTAGCTCTCTCACCACGTGGCAACGTCTCAGGCTCTGCTCAGCGAGCCTCTCCCCCAGGGCTCTGTGCCTGCGCCCAGCATCCCAGGAGCCAGGCCCCGCACAGCCCTCCGAGATGCCGGGGGTGGGGGGGTGGGGTGGAGGCTGGGCTCGGAAGCAGGAGGCCTGTGCCACACGCTGCACCCTGGGGCCCGCCCCACCCGCTCTCTCTTCTAGGTGGAACCCTGCGCTGCCCAGCCTGTCCCCACCAGCCTGTCATCCACACGGGATCTGTAACGAAAGGCAATTGTAATCTGCCACCAGACAGGGTCCCCTGAGCAGCCCTCCAGCCATGCGTGGGACATTCTCCTCGTCCCCAAACCCTGATCGTTCAAACGGGGCCTGCACTGCTGGGCACCCCGCGGTCTGCCTGGGCACCCCATGAGGAATGCAAACCCTCCCCTTTGAGAGTCGCTCCCACGCGCCCTCCCCTCAAAGCCTCCCAGCCGTTCAGGAGCAGCGGTCCAAGGCGGGAGGCCTTGGGGGCACAGGCATGGCGCGGGAGCCGCCTGCGGTCGGGCAGACCCCGAGCTCTACGGGCCGGGCCGGCGGCGGGCCTGACCGTGTCCACGCTCCCGGCTGTGAGGTCGATGGAGTTGGCCTTGATGGAGTCCAGAGTCATGTCCGCCTGCAGGAGCAGCTCGGCCACGATGCCGCTGTACTGCCGCGGGCGGCCGAGCGCCAGCTCCTGGTAGATTTTCTGGATGGAACCGTTGGCTGTGGGCACAGAGAGACAGCGCCCTGGGCTTGGTGCTGGCGGGCGCTGCCTCTTGCCGCCCTCCTACCTGCCGGTCCTCGGCATCCGACGGCGTCTTCTGCCCGAGTCCTCGGTCGGCCCAGCCCTGCCAACTGCCTCGGGGACCGAGAAGCAGCCCCGGCGCTTTGCGTGGCCTCAGCTCAGCCCCAGACTGCGGGCCCCAGGGTCCCTGCCACGCTGTGCCGCCCGCCCCGGCCCTCACCATACTGGAAGATGTAGTCCCAGGCCTCGAAGTGCTTCCTCCAGGTCCTGGGGCTTGTCCAGCGGGACAGGCTCCTGGGCACGAACGTGAGCTGCACGGTGGACTTGAACATGGCCTCCAGCGCGTGGATGAACTTCAGGCTGGCAGCGCTCGGGCTGTGGCCGAGGAGGCCCAGCCGCTCTCCAAAGAGGACCAGGTGGCTGGCTGCGGGGAGGAGGGGGCCCCTGAGCGGACGGCAGCCCAGGGCCTGCGGCCGCCGACCACGGCCCGAGCCGGGCCGCCCGCGCGGCGCGTACCTTCTATGGTGTAGCGGAAGATGCTGGGCTGGATGTCCAGCGTGAGGCTCCCGCGGGCATTCTGCAGCACCCTGGACATGAGCCCCGCGGAGAAGTCCCGCGCCACCCTGTCCACCATGGGGATGTACTTGTGGACGCCCTGCGGCGACAGCATGTCCGGGTTCAGCCGCAGGCGGTCCCAGCGCCACTCGGGCCCGTTTCTGTGGAGCGGGGAGCGAGTGTCAGGGCGGCCCGTGCCGGCGGCTGGCCCCCAGCCCCGTGGCCATCTTCCTCGTCCCCAGTGGGACTTGGGCGAGGCAGGGAGCTGCCTGTGGCTCTAGGGGCCAGCCAGGCCGGACCCCGCTCCTCGCGGGAGGCCTCCGTGTGCTGTGCCCGGGGCACGCACGCCTGCGGCAGGGCCCAGGACACTCCCCGCTGAGGGAAGCTTGTCTCAACTCTAGGACCCAGGGATCCCCCCCACGGAGGCCGGCAACCTGGTGGACCCTCGGCTCCAGCGCACGCCAGCACGTGCCCCTGGCCAGCGACGCCCCTTCTCGGGGGCCTGGAGGCCGCCCTGCAGGCCGAAGGACTGGCTTTGCCCGGGCCCCTGGCACGGCCTCGCCCCCCTCCCCAGCCCAGGGCGCGCGTCCGGAGCCAACAGGCCCAGGCGGGCTGCCCGTCGCCGCATCCTCGTGGGGACCCGGACCGGCTCTCACAGCAGGAACACGCCGCACTTGTGGCCGCGGTGCTGCCGGTAGGCCAGCCAGGGCTCCAGCAGCGTCCGCTGGGGCTGGCAGCTGTCCGCCTGCTTGATCCTCTCCACGTCCTGGGGCAGCGTCACGTGCACGACGTGCCTCCCCGCCACGTTGTACCTGCGGGACAGAGTCGACGCCCTGCTGCGGCGGCCCGTGCGCCCCGACGCCCGGACCGCGGTTCTGAGCGTGCAGACCCTCCTGCCGCCTCGCTGGCGCCCACCCGTCAGCCGTGAGCCGTGGGCGCCGCTGTGGAGGCCGCAGCCCCTCCCCCGCCGGGCCCGCCTTCCCGGGGGTGCGGGGCACGCAGTGCAGGGCGTGGGGGGTCGGGCAGGGAGGGCGTCACCTGAAGATGGGCCCCAGCTCCTGGAAGGTCTTCTGCAGCTGCAGGTGGAGGTCCTCGAAGCCCTGCTCCCTCCAGACCTGCAGCGCCCTCACCCACTTGTTGCCCGGGCACTGGGGTATGGCCTCGAAGGGCAGCACCGCCTTGGGGGCCGCCGCTGCCACGGCACCCGCCGCGCGGGCCCAGCCCGGGGACAGCCGGGGCGCAGCCCTCCACACGCCTGCCCTGGCCCGCAGCGCCATGCCTACGCTCCTCCACCCTTGGGCCCCGGCCTTTTATCTCGCGGGGAGGCCTGGCCTGGCCGGCCGATGGCGTCACGGGAGGAAGTGCCCGTCCTTGGACCCGGACAGGAAGCCCGGGGCAGGGTCAGGGCCAGAGGCCTCCAGGTCACAGTTGCGCAAGGCCTGCCGGCCGCCTGTCCAGGGTGGCTATGGGCGGAGGTCGGCTCCAAGTGGGCTGGGGCGGAGGCGGACACGGGCTCCTCTGTCCTCTCCGCCTGTGAGAAGAGCAGGGCGGGGGGTGGACCCCTTATCTTATCAGGAGACTGGGGACCTTGGATATTTTTATCTTCTTTCTACAAGGACTCGAGCAGAAAGCCAGGGGCGGGCTGGGGGCTCCTCCAATCCACGCAGGCGCGTTCTGTGGACCTCTGCCTCATGCTGGCAGGGGGAGGCGCAGCCTGGGGCCAGCAAGGGTCCTTCCCAGTGAGGACGTGTCGCCCCCGCCGGGGGAAGTTAGGAGAATTCAAAGACACGACGGGGGGTGGCGGTGAGGCGGCCGGGGCCCTGTCTGTCTCATCCAGCTTAGGGGCAGTGGAGATTTGGGGGGGTGGTGGGGGGCCAAAAGGTGAGGGTGCCGCTGGCCTTGGTCCCCGCCTGCCCTGCACGGGCCCTGTGCTAGGCGGACGTGCCCTCCCTGCCCACCACGCAGCGGGCTCGCAAGTGCAGTCTCCCAGCTCTGCCAAGGGCTGTGCCGGGCGTGGCCGTGGCGCCAGGCCCCGGGCTGCCCCAAAAGGCACACCGCCGGGCAGGCCCAGGGAGGGCGGGCTGGTGTTCGGCCCCGTTGTCTCACCGATGTCCTCATCGATGTCTGGCAGCATCCCCTCGAGACAGGAGTCTCTGTCGCTGTCCCCACTTCAGATGAGAAGACAGGCCCAGGGCCCGGTGCCCTCGCTGGGTGGCCTGACAGGCAGGCTGGGGCAGGGGCGCCGCAGCTCGGATCTGAAGGCCGGGCGCGGGGGCGGCAGCGTGCGTCCCAGCAGGGGGGGCCGGGCCCTGGGTGGCGGGCCTCGTTGACTACGCCTCAGCCCGCTGCCGCTTCTGGTCCTTCCTGGGGGCCCCGTCGGCTGCGGCCGTGGGTCCAGCCCCGCCGTGGCGCCTTCAGCTGGTGGAGACGCGCGATGCGCCTCAGCCCCAAACGTCCTCGGGCAGGGGCGCCGCTGGGGCGCAGCCTGCCCCCGACGCACGGGTGCATCAGCCCAGCCTCGCCGGACACCCCTCGTGCTGCTTGCCACCCCGCCCCACCCCCCGTTGCCCTCTCCAGTCTGGTCTCGGGGCTCTGGGGCTGTAGACACGTGCCGGCTTTCCATGACACAACGCAGCGTGGCCGAGACCCGGACGTGCCAGCACCAGACGTTCCCGTCCTAGTGCTGAGGCCCTGGTGCCTCCCAGGCCCCAGCCTGCGAGCCAGCGCGAGGGTCCCAGGAGGACCCTCCTGCAGTGCCTCAGCTCCGGTGCAGGCAGCGCGGGAGGGGCTCCGTGTCCTGCTCCCCTTGTCACTGCCGTACCGCTCTGCCCCACCCCGCGCGCACATTGGTGCCTGGGAAGGCAGTCCCCATCCTGACCCTCTGCCCTGCCAGCACGAGCCAGTGGCGTACGGACGGGAACACAGCTCAGAGGCATCACGGGGCGAGGCCAGGGCAAGGGGATCTGATTACGTCAGGTGTTCCCATCATCTGAGGGGCACGCAGGCCTCCGCCCCGTCTGCACGGGAGCTGGGGTGTGTGGGCTGCGCGCACGGGTCCGGGACGGCCCTCCTCCCCGCCCCCTCCCCTGGGCGGTGGGGCACAGAGCCCAGCGCCCGGTCCATCACGCGGACAGCGGCCTGTCCCGTTCCTGGGCTGCACGGGCTGAGGGCAGGGCCCCGTCTGAGCAGGTGAGGGAGCACCGCACCCCCGGGCCGGAGAGGTGCAGAGCTGCACGCGGACACCAGCTCCTCCCGCCCACGCGGGGCTCACGCTGCGGTGCGACCACCCTCAGCCGACCAGCAACATGAACACCACACAGCGCGCGCGTCAGCAAGTGACACGGCTCCCGTGCGCTCCGGGCAGGGCGTCCTGCAGAGCCCGTAGGGCCCCTGGAAGGCGAAGGGCCACGGGCAGGCTGCGGGCCTGCTGCCACTTCCCGGCCGGGCCCAGAACTGTGCCCGCCTCGCGGTCGCAGGGGCCCAGGCCCGCGTTTCACCCCGAGCACAGCCCTCCTGCGCACGGGCCCCGCAGCTGATGCAGGCGGAAACCCAGAGGGCGTTCGGACAGCAGATGCAGGCGCGCGGTGTTTGTGGGAAGGGGCAGGGGACAGTGACATCCCCAGAAGGCATCGCCAGCTCGATCTCTGACACCAAAGTGGCGGGATGTTGTTGGTCCACGAGCGAGATGACGGCCAGAGAGGACAGAACGCAGCAAAGACTGAGAGCACAGAGCACCACGAGCTAGCAGCGCTCGAACGACCGTGTTCTTTAATCTTTCCCGAAATAAGCCGTGGATGGGGAGCTCGCCAGTGCGGGGCCCTGGGGGTCAGTGTGTCTGGTTCACAAGAGAGCAAAGAAGGGTGAACCAGCTTTGACGAACGGGGTGGGGGTCGACGCGGAGACCCTGCACGGAGGGCGTCATGTCAGCTCGCAGCTGACGAGCACGGAGACGAGGATCAAGAGCAACGGGGACGCCCCGAAGCGCACGGCCCCTTCGATCTCCTCCTCGACCGTCTCCTCAGTCAAGGTGTCTCTCTCCAGGGTGGGCCCCCCTTCGTTGCAAGCCATGTAGCCACAGCAGCGCACCCAGTATAAGTTGTTTGTCATCACCGTTTTCGGGGCTTCAGCAGGCGTGAGTGCCTGATACAGAAACGTGCAGTTGTTTGTGCAGTTCTTGTAAACGAGTACTTCACGACTGGTCAAACCTAAAAAAGAGATGAAAATCATCCAGTTCACACAGTCTGCTTGCAAATACCAGAGCGCGTTCACCGTGGCTCCCTCCACGCCCACAGTCCACCCCCCCCGAACGTCACCACGTCACAGAGCTCGTGACTGAGAAAGGACATCCGGGTCTGGTCACGCCACGGGCAGCGTCTGCAGGGAGAGCTGTCCCTCGGCACGGCCACCTCCTCCCCGTTCCGGCCGTCGCACCTTGTCACAGGGCCACGCTAAGGGAACGCCCTGTTCATTCCTTGTCACGAAGATTCTGGCCTCCAGAAACAACGCACCCCAAGACCACGCCAAACCTGAAGGGGCGTCCCCGGTCGGCGTGGCCTCTCTAGGATGAGGTCCTTGCTGGGCCCCGCAGCCTGGAGTCTCCAGTCCCGGCCCCACTTCTAAACACTGATGCACCCTCGACACTGCCCCGCTCCTCATCACAGACCCACGTAGGGTCCCCCGAAACTGCGAGGACCTCCGCCGGTGAGCCAGCCCCACGGCGTCGGCCCCTCAGTGACCCCTAACCCCGTCTCCATCCAAGGTGGGTGCAGCAATGGTCCCACCCCTGGGGACACTGCGGCCCGTCTGCCCACAGGTCACCGTGCGCCGCAGAGCCTGTGGCGGGACGGTGCGGAGCACACTCGGGCCGAGCTGAGTTTCTGACCACGCGCACTCGGGATGGAGCAGGAGGGGCCAAGGGTCATGGGCTGGGTGCAGAGACAAAAGCAGACTGGCCTTGCCCCCTGACACCACTCAGGCCGGTGACTCATCGAAAGGCGTGACACGGACAAACAGGTACTCACGAATGGAGACCGTCAGGCAGCGCCGAACCTCGTAAACGCACGTCCTGAGGTTCTCACAATTGAAGTCATTTATGGTCTGGCAGTCGAAGCACTTCAGGCTATAGGTCCCTAAGGAAAAAGGCGCGTCAGGCGCTCGCTCACACCAACGCGCTCGCCTTCCCCCCGCCGTGCCCAGCCCACCGCGCCCTTGCCCAGCCCCCACGGACTCCCCGAGGTCTGCACAGCTCGGCCTTTCCTGCGCCCCGAGTCTGGGCAGGACCAGCTCCCCGGGGAGAAGCGGAGTCCAACAGGAGCCCTGCCTGCTCCCGGAGGTGGTCTCTAAGGGACACCTCTAGGGGACATCTCTAAGGGACATCTCTCGGGCACACGCACACCAGGCAGCCAGAGGGGGAGCCCGGGGTTCTGCGGACAGGGCCCACCAGGCAAGACGGTCACCGGAGGCCAGCACCCGCCCGATCTCCCTGCCTCGGCCACTCCTGCGCGCCCTGGACAGGGTAGGGCCACAGCTAGACACCCGTCAGGTGTGCGGCCCGCCGCCTTGGAGGACAGCCTCCTCCCCCTGACGCTCTCCTTGTTCAGGGACACTCTCTGTGCCCAACACCTGCGCCGAAGACGGCGGCAAATGCGCTCGTCCCCTCCACCGAGCCCAGGCCACGCAGGCCACGCGCCCCCCTCGCGGACGGCGAGAGGGACGGTACTCACAGGCCCTTCCTTGCTCAGCGGTCCCGTTCTCCGCCGTGGTCAACCCTGTGGCCAGGAGCAAGACGCAGAGGGGCAGCATGTCGCGCGGGGGTGTGGGCCTGTGGTGGGAGCCGGGCGCGCGTCAGCAGGGCCTCCGGCCTCCGGGCGCCCCCAGCCCTGGCTGCCGGCCCTTCCCGCGTGCAGGCGCGCCCGGGTGGGGCCTGGGGGCCAGCCTTCGCCCAGCCAGAGCCTCTGCCGTGCTCACGCTGTCACGTACCCGTGTCGCTGTCTCGCGATCCTCCCCTCATCCCACACGTGCCGCACGGCGGGTCCCACAGGCAACTGGGGACCCAGAGGCCCCTCCCTCCGCTCGGCCGGCCACCCCAGACACCGTGAACACGTTCCGCTGCCAACACCCCGATAACTTGCTGCCCGACTCCCTCGGGCGTCTTCACGGCCGCCTGCGGAGGACCTCAGACACGTGGCGAAACACCCCAGAGGTAGAGCGACGTGGGGGAGACCCAGCCGGATAGGGCACGAGTACCGCACGACCTCCCACACCGATCGCCAGCACCCGGAACACAGAGTCCCGCTGGCCCGCAGAACGGGTCCCAGAACGAGGGAGGCCGGGGCCCCTGACAGTGCGAGGCGGCGTCTGCGAGCCTCGCGGAGACCGAGACCCTCGAAGGGCGAAGCCGCCGGAGCGCGCGAGGCGCCAGGCCGCCTGGTCCCGGCCGCAGGACGATGCGCGAGCAAGCGTGTCCCCCACAGCGGGCCGGGGCTGGTCACCGCCAGCAGGGGAGTCACTGAGTGGTCCTGAGTCTTCCTCATCCTGGTAAATGCGACAAAAGCCACCAGAAACGATGGCGAGAGACACCTCCTCCACTGGGGCGCTCGGCCTCCAGGCGGCTTCACGACCAAGGACAGGTGCCGCGAAGGCCAGGGCCGCGGACAGGGGCGGCGTCCGAATTTCAGAGACTTGGGACAGACGTGCAGGTGGCAGGTTTGGGTGACCTATGATTCCAAAGGGGGGTGAGCCCTTCCCAGGGGGCCACTGGCATTCCAGGGGTCCCCACGTGCTGCGGGGACCTGCAAAGGCCCAGCGAAGTCCCCTGCAGTGGGTGGGTCCTGGGAGCCCACGTGCTCCTGAAAGGAGCCCGCACGGGTCACACTCATCTCTGCCGGAAGCGGCTTGGGGAAGGGGGGCCTGGGAATGAGCTCAAGCCAAGATGGAGACTGGTGGGAAAATCCCTGGAGCTGAGGATCCAGAGACGAGCCACCCTGTCCTACCTGCTGGGACAGGGGCGACAGGCTGAGGACCCCGGCTCTGCTCGCCCCTCCGGGGGGCAGAGACGACAGCGAACTCCGCCCCCGGCGCAGGCCCCGGGGCGAGGCCCGATGGGCAGGAGCGGAAGTGGCGCCCGCGCCCCGCGCAGGTCCGCCCACGGGGGCGGGTCACCGTGTGCCCCGGGCCCAGGGTGGGGGGGTCACCGTGCGCCCAGGGCCAGGGTGGAGGTGGGGGGGGTCACCGTGCGCCCCGGGCCCAGGGTGGGGGTGGGGGGATAACCGTGCGCCCGGGCCCAGGGTGGGGGTGATGTGGTCACCGTGCGCCCCGGGCCCAGGGTGGCGGTGCGGGGCCCAGGGTCGTCGCCCCCTTCCCAGCAGCCTCCGCGCCCCCGCCCGGCCCGCACGCCGCTCGGCGCCGTTTCTGGAACGTTCCGCGCCGCACCCCCGCCCCCAGTGCCCGGACCTTCCGCTGCGCTCGCTTCCTCTTCCCCCGAGAATCGGCGCCCGCCCGGACGCGCGCGAACCTGCGGCGCCGCCGTTCCGCGCGGTCGCTCCCCGCAGTGCCCAGCCCTTCTGGAACCTTCCTCTCTGCTCCCACCCACTCCTCTCCGTGCCCAAACCTTCCAGAAAGTCTACCCGCCCCGCCCTGCAGTGCCCGGACATTCGGGAAACTTCCTCTCCACTCCGGCCGCGGTGCCCCCAGAGTTCTGGAATTTTCTGGAACCTTCTGGAACCGTCGCAGCTGCCCGCCCACGTGGTGATTTGCCTGGGCCTTTAGACTTTTCCGGCCAACCCTCCTGGCCCCAAGCTGTGCCGGCTCAGCTCTCAGACGTCTGCGACCTTTTGCTTCATCGACCTACAAGTCTCCCAGTGCCCAGGTCTTCTGGAACCTTCCAGAAGGTTCCACAGTGACAGTTTGGGAGCACAACCATCACAGGTGCATTTGGGGTAGCTTCAGCACGGGAGGCGCCCTGACTGGGAGGGATCTTCCGTGGGTCTGGAGCCCCTCTCCGGTCAGGCTGCGCGCACCTTCTAGAAGGTTCGGCTTCCCTCCCACGCAGTCCGGCGCCGCGGGGAAGAAGGTGGAGGACAGGGCCTGGGCCCGCTGCTTCGGGCCCTGACGGGGAGAATCGGGAGGACGGTGGCCGTGTTGGCCTGGTTGTGAGAGGGCCCTGCTGCCACCAAATCCGGGGTCACCTGCCTTTTC